>OOFC01018810.1:0-10719 GCA_900323345.1 Pseudochromis fuscus
ACAATACCTGGAACTTGGTACCTGGTACAACTTTTCGTACCTCCTCTCCTGCAGTTCCAAAAAAAGTACCTGGTCAGGTCGGAGCAGGTACTAAAATCTTATTGGTCGGAATCGTCACTGCGTCGTTGCATCATCACTGCATGGCACTTAATTTGTCCCGCAAACACGCCATTTTTAAATCTTCGGCAAACCGTGCAGATGTGTTTGAAATAACAACAAGAAGAGAAATGTCATCTGTTAGAAATCCTGCCCCATGGACTCAGGACGAGGTGCAAACCTTTCTGTCATTAGTTGCCGTTGAGAAAATTCAGCAGGAGCTGGACGGCGCGGTCAGAAATGAAAGAATCGCATAAAAGATGACGTCGCGAATGACGGTCAGCTACACGGAGGAGGGACTATCCTCGGCAATGTAAATGCAACCAAGAGGGACCGATCCTGAGTGATCTGAGGTGAAGCAAAGCGAGTAGGAACCAGTGTAAATGCGCCACTAGTGAGTACCAGGTACCCATAAAAAAATTATAATTTCGGTTCAGCGTATCAGTTCCTAGATGCGCTCATTTTACAGAACGGCTGCATACGGACTTTAGATATCTGCCAGGACCTGTCTGTTAGTATCTAACACATCCCTTGACGCCGCATGGCAACAGGAAATGGACCGAGGAAAGCGGTCAAAAGTGTGGCTTCATTTTAGTAGAAAGAGCGGCAAACGTGGAAAATGCAACACGAGTGGGAAATTAATAAGCTGCAAGACAGGTTTTTTGTTTTTGGAATCGAAATAAGGAATCGTTCGGAACCGGAATCGATAAGCAGATCTGAAATGGGAATAATAAAAATCCTAACGATGCCCATCCCTACTTCTCAATGATCTGATTAAAAAAAAAAATCCAGATTAAGTCGATATTACGCTGTGTTCACATGGGACACTTTCACAATTTTCAGCCTGCATTTGGAGTGAACGCTGCAGCTGTACTCACGCATGTAACTCGTGTAATCCACTTAGTAACCATGGTGACCGCCACTTCTGCCGCCAACAATGAACGAGATCGCAATTATTAAGCAATAATCTGTTGTGGACGTTCCGGAAACGGCAAAACTTGTGTCATGAAGCTCTGTTCAGGCTCTGCTCTGTTCGACGATGTCGGGGAATCTCAACGCTGATTATTGACTTTTTGTTTTTTTTAAGTAGCAGAATGATGAAATAATGAGTATGGAATAATTGTGGGAAATGCTTTATATAAAAGAAAGATAAATGTGAGGCAGCTGAGGAACCAAAAACATACTGTGAAACTAGAAATCACTCAGAGCACAAACCTCCACCAAGGTATAATCCAGCTGCACTGATGCTACACACTGAACACTGCTGCCCTCTTGTGGTGAAATAACAACACTATCTTGTTAAAATATGAACAGAGAGGAATTTGTGGACAGGATCCCATCAACTGATCTTGGTCAAAATGTATGACATGTGCAACATTACAGAAAAAACAACACCAATTTATCTTATTTTCCACCTGTGATCACATGTAGCGACAAATTTACCCATGGGCTTCACATGGGTTTGGCCTATATACAGAAAAGGTCCCATGTTAAACCCATAGGTTTCACACATGTTTACATTGGTTTTACATGTGGTTCACAGGGTTCCTACACATTTGACCCTGATTTCCAAACATCCCAGTTAAAAAAAAAAAATCAACTAATTTGTGACATTTGAGTAAATAGATGTAAATAAATGATGGAATTAATTGTTTGTTTTCATTATTCTTATATGATGAATATTTTTCCATACACTACTTATTATTTTCCAGACCTGGAAATATATAAAATCCAATTCCATACTTCTCATACTTGAGTAGGAATCCTGGTTTCACACATTTATCCCATGAAAATATTCAATGTGTTCACATTGAGAAAAATCACCTGGACATGTAGGAACATGTCATCCTATGTGAAATTCATGTGTTATTTTCTATCATGGAAAGCAGACAAAAACAAAACCTTTTAGCTGAGGTAATAAAGCTGTAGACAAACATCATCACATCCAACATCACATCTAAAAAAAAAAATCACCAGGACAACAAACCTTTGTCCTATTTTTACTGGTCCCATCCAATCAGAGAGAGGGAGAGGGGGAGGGGGAGGGGAGTCATGTCAAGTCAAACAAGTGATTTTAATACTAAAGGATAGGAGATGTCAGAATCTTTGTATTAGTTACAATCAACAACAAACATAAAAACCTGATCCTACTGGCAGGTAATGTAATGTGTGTGCACAGAGCTCCACTTCTGTCCAGAAACCCATCAGTGAAGCACCGTAGCACCGGCTGACATCTTCCTTCATTATGAAAAATATGGGCTCTGCAGATTATTTAGAAACAGCTGTGCAGCCTAATAACAGCCATCACTTCCACACTTTCACATCACACACGCTAATTTCCGCTACAATCACAAATGTTTCGGGTGTTTTCTCCACAAAATGCTGTTAATTTGCACATACAAGTGCAGCTAAATTTGATTTGGTTCCTTTGTTTAAAACATTACGAAATATAAACTGTGTCCCAGTTAATGACTTTGCTCACACGTTAACTCCCTCCTATAGGCTACAGCAGTCTCTCACTAGTTCACAGGATACTGAGGAGTCAGATTTCTGACACTGATCATCATCATTTTGCATCATCACTGTCAGCTGTTAAATCAGTTTTCCATCTATAAAATGCATTGCAGGAAGTCATACAGTCCACATGGAGAATTTTGACGCTCAAAAAATGGCGGGCAGTAAATGTAGCGCAATATATCATAAATAGAAAACATTTTTGAACATGTGTTGAACTGAAAAACTTAAAATTCAAGAAAGTCATAGTTTATCCTTAAATATTAAACTACAAACCAATTATGGGCCAATAATGGATACGAAGCACAGAGAAAAATCGGAGGTGTTTTTGTAGTTAAACATCGTGTCCCTGCCAATATTTCACAATAAAAGTTTGGGTAAGAAATGAAAGGTTTCTCTTCACATAAAGGCCAGTAGGTTTTTGTTTATTTTTTTTTATTTGAAACAGTTACGTGAGATGTTAACTTAGTATTTAGAAATTAAAATAAAGCGTCTGATACAAGCTGACCTCAAACACAGAAATGTTACCTTCTGATGCTTAGAGAAATAAAGGCCCCAGCTACTATTTGATGAGTCATGCTACACTAGTGACTTCACCTCTCTGGTGAAATGTGTTGATGCTGGAATAAAAATGAGCTGTTTTAACTTAATGTCCATGCTGCCTAAAAATTTTAAGTTGGCTGAATCTGGGAAGTTAAGTTGAGATTACTTTATAATGATTCTAAACAAAAAAAGTCTTTAGTTGCCTCAACTCAATTTTTCTGTTCCTTTTAACTGAAATTCCAAAAACAGTCAACACATCCACCCATCTCCATCACAGAGCTAACACACTGAGACAGAGATTTGAACCTGAAACCTTCTCTCTGTGAGGCTACAGTGCTAACCACTGCACCATGCCACCCTGTAAACGCAAGTCATCTACCTGCAATGGTCAATGCATATGGCCGCCCCATTAGCATAGCTCAGGGGTCTGCAACCCTGGTCCTAGAGAGCCACAACCCTGCATGTTTTAGATGTTTCTCTCTTCCAACACACCTGACTGAAATGACCAGCTCATCATCCAGCTCTGCAGAAGCCTGCTAACGATCCTGGTCATTTCAATCAGGTGTGTTGGAAGAGGGAAACATCTAAAACAGGCAGGGTTGCGGCTCTCTAGGACCAGGGCTGCAGACCCCTGGCATAGCTACTAGCTAAGTTTAAAAATGTCTCATTAGTTGTGAGGACAAAAACACAAATCACCAAGTCATTAATGATTTTAATCATCAGTAGTCATTCTGCCAATGACTTGTATAATAAGTGATCATGAATAATGAGTATGTTTTACACTGTAGGTGTTGAGAAGAGATGAAGGGGTTTCACACAAAACTTTATGTTACTTTATTACATTTATGACAAATTGAAACTCTCTGTCCGGCCAATTATCTTTGACATTAACATCATCTGTGTAATTCATGACTCGTTTCAAATGGGTCATTTTTTCTTTCCTGAGTCCCATAGTGGTCCACTGGCAGAAGGTAGGACTGTAGTTGTTGAGCTCTTGTCTTTTGTGTTGCTAAGCAACTCGTAGCAGGGAGGAGGAAGCACCTCTTAAAGCCGGCTCAGTCCGGACTTTCAGAATCATGAAGTTTTAAAACCAGGAAAGAAGAATTTAACTGATTGCTGTCAGACTGATGAGCAGAGAAGAGCGCGCTGCGTTCTGCTACAGCATGTTATTAAAAGTGTCTGTCCAGCAGAGATAAGCTTACATCTTGTTCTGTCTCTCAGTCCTACCTGGGACTTCTTCCTCTGTATTCGGCTCTTCTGGTTGGTTGCATCCCTCCTCCTTCCTGTCTCACTCCCCCTGCACCTACACCTCCCTCCACATTATGAATAGAGAAGTGTTTTCCTTTCACGTCCTTCAGTAGTGAGTATCTGCGTATACCAAGTCTCATCTGCTACTTAAATGGACCTAAATAATATCACAACTGCTCACTGCACGAGTTTGATATTAGTTTGACAGAGCATCATTGCATGAAACGCTGCACATCCACAAACACAGAGGAGCATCAGATTTATTTGACCCAGTGCAGAGCCAATCAGTGTCCCGACAGGAACAAGTTATTTCCCTCCGCTTTCCTCCATCGACCATTAGTTAATGTGAACTTTAAGATTTCATTTCTTGCCCCTCGGTGAAAAATTTCACAAAGAAAATGACGATAGGACCCTGATGGGAAAAGATACCAATGTACAGTCGGTAATAGCTGCAATTCTTCACACACACACACTGACGCACACACTCCGTACTGTAGATACACTGCACCATTAAAGCCGTCACTCGCCCCTCACAGCATCACGCTCTGCATATGCGCGCCCCGGGCCTCGGGGTGGTCACCCACGGCGGCAGGTTGAGGTTGATTTGTTGTATCTCAGATGAGTCTTAAGGCAGCTGTGCTTCTGCAGCAGGCAGCAGGTGCTCTGGGCTAACTCTCTATTATGTCCAGAGATGAGGGAGGCGGGAGGGCGAGGGGGGAGGGCAGACGGGGAGGAGAAGAAATGCCAAACGCACTTTGAAAGGCCCCCGTCTATAGCGGCAGCTCGTTGTGCGATGCATACAGATACACCCAGCTGCTGGGATCGCACATCATCCGTCTCCCGACTGGCTGCCTCGTCCCTTTGGCGATGCATTACCGCGTTTCTCCTGCTGCTGCTGAAAAATTAACATCTCATATCGCTAATAGAAAGCGCCGCAGTGATGTGAGGGGGGGAGCTGCGAGTACCCCTGCAAAGAGGAGGGGGAAACAGCGGTGAGAGCAGCTGCCCACGTGTGCAGCTCACCTACAGTCGACACAGACCTGCATCTTGCTGTTATGAAAGAGAAAGCAGTTGCGAGGCGCTGCAGATCCTCTGGTTCCTACAGGCGGGTGAAGTTGTTCCTCCTCCTCCTCCTCCGATTGTATTTCTCAGTCTTCATAGGTGTTTGCATGTTTGCCCTGGGGCATGTAGTCAGAGGCTTTTTGATTCCAGCTCTGTGGAAGAACAAGCAGTGAAAACTAGCTGCTGTACACCTCATTGTATTTGTTTATCTGCAGAGGCAAAAATCCTCCACAGGCCATTTTTTTTTATTATTATTTATTAAATTTTCTACCTTATCCGGGTTTATTTGAAATATTCAGAGCTCTGTGTTCCAGTCAGAAAGTGAAGCACTCTTCCACGTCCTCGTCATCGCCCTGGATTGATGACAGCGATGCCCCATTTGCTTTCCTGTCATGTCGAAGCCATTCAATGGTTCAGCTCTTTCAATCTGTGTCTTAACCAGGACCAACGAATTCAATCATATCTTTCTGATTGGCACATCTCCACTGGATATATATACGTTCACACAATGTATTTTACAAGGCTAATGCTGACTGTTGCTTTTTTTTATTTCTCTGATTGTCAACAAATCGAATGAAAAGTAGAAATACTATACAAGCAGAGTGGGACTGCTGCGACGTTTCAGCGTAACGGGGAGTGTTTGAATTCGCTCGCCCAAACTAGACTTTGATTGAAGGGAGTTGGAGGAGGAATAAACATTAACAGGACAGAAGGGTAATTGCTCCACACTCAGTCTGACGCAGGACATCAACACATCAACAGAAACACTCCATGACCAGAATAATGACCGGACTCACTGCGGCCATGTTTCTCTCGGCCGATATGTTTCTCTGAGATGAACTCAGGCCTGCGTCTACATCCAACTGATTGGATTGTATTATTACAGAAGGCACATCCTTAAAGTCCTCTGTCTTATGCTCCCTGATTGGAGTATTTGTCTAAGCTCATGAGCTCATATAAGCTCATCTTTGCTCATTCCTTCCAAGATGCATATTGAAAATATATTGATATATTTCTAAAACAGCCAGGCACTGTTGTTTTCAGAAATCACTGTGTAAACTAAAAGAAAATACTGCATTTACTTCTGGACTATTTTCAACTGCGGATTAATCCACATTCAAAGCTCTAGTGAGTATTTCTAGCAGCGAGATAAGATACAGATCTTCAGCTGTGACAGCAGCAGCAACAGTAAAAAACAAAGTGAGTGAGATTAGAAACTGAAAACTATATTCATCTGCCACATATACAGATATGACATGATGGTGGTGTTAGACATAGGATGTGTATGCTCAAATATTGCAGTGGAAATTGAATATTTGCACAAAAAGAAAAAAAAATCTTGATTGACTAAATACAGTGTCATAGTGACAGAGATTAAAGAAAGCACCCAGATCACAAACCACCTAGGTGGCTGTGGCTCAGGTGGTAGAGTGGGTTGCCTGTGAATAGTAAGGTTGTGGGTTCGATCCTCCTCCTGTCTGACACTGAACCCTAAGTTGCTCCCAATGGTGGTTAGCGCCTTGCATGGCATTGGTATGTGAATGAGTTTCCTTGTAAAGCGCTTTACCACCTAGCTTTTTCATGAAAGCGCTATATAAATGTACTAATAATAAATAATATTTTTGCTTTCAAGCTGATGCTAAATTAAGTGGAGATAGTGGTTAATTTGTCTATAGTAGATCATAGATATTGTTATATTATAAATCCCATCATTCCTACGAGAAACCAGTGCTTGCAAAAAGTTTGTTCGTACGTACTGAATATGCACACACAGCATTGTGGGAATACGTAGATTATCTCAGCTGCAGTATGATGCAAATTTGCAACAATTGGTATAAAAGGGTTAAACATTTCAGCATTTGCTCCTTGGTAAAGATCTATTCAGTAGTTTTTCTGAAATCTTGCGAACAAACAAACAAATCCAGCAACAGAAGAAACAACACTTCACTGATTATATAAAATATCACCAGGCTGATTAAAACATTAAGCATCTGATCCATAAGCGTGGCCCCGGTTCGAAGTTTTTATTCTGCTGTTCCACATAAAGTCATCTCGGTGTGTTACTGGAGATTTCTATTAAACAAACAGCGTGGGTAGAAATGAATAGACACCTTGTTCACAGAAAGGGGTGTAGTGTATTTGGCAGGAGAGTCGGTATGAAGGAGGACCTTGTGATATTATCAACGCCACGGTGTAATGAAATCAATGAAAGTGTCATCTTCCTCCGGGGGGGCTGTGATTTGTGTCAGCCACCGCTGCCTGGGAAACGGCAGCGCAGGAGCTTGTTTGCACAACAGCGGAGGATTTGTGGGTGTATTGAAATGACATTCCTCCATAGTATTAGGAGAACAGATATCGGGCAATAGTTCATGAATGACACATTGTTACTCTATTCCCTGGCATGGATTACACAGTGGCTCTACATTGATGGTTATTGCTGCTATTTTCTCTGACTTATGGCTCATCTCTCCGCCCTCCTCATCCTCCTCTCTGTCTCTTCCTCCACCTTTCTTTCTTTCCTCCTCCACCTCCACCTCTACTGTATATCTCCACAGGCCCCAAGCAGGAGATGATCTACGATTTCTGGCGGATGGTGTGGCAGGAGAACTGCTTCAGTATTGTCATGATCACCAAGCTGGTGGAGGTGGGCAGGGTAGGTTTCCACATCCCTTTGTCCTATGACCTCTCCGGCCGCCCGTGAAGATGGATGAAGCTGGATGTGTTTCTGCAGCGCCCCTTTATCGTTCAGTATATATCAGAAGAGCTGCCGCGCTCTGGTTTGTGGGAGGATACGGCTGCTGCTGTCTGATCATGAGTAATCACCATTTTGCTTTGGTGGCTGTGGTCCAAGGTCAAAGCTTTGATGTACATGAAGGCCGATGGTGGAATATCATTGCCTCATCTATTAACTAATTCGGCCTCTGCTCATTTTGAATACTAAAACTGTAGCCTACTGTATTCGACAGATACTTTTAAAATGTGATCAGGAAAAGTCAAACAAATAAAGGTTCTCACACCAAATAAAAGGAGATTTCACACATCTGCAGGAAGTACATTCTACACTTTTTTGCACCATGGACCGGTTTAATGTCGGCATTATTTTCACGGACCGGTCTTCAAGGTGTGGTAGATAAATACAGCGAAAATAAAACAACACGACCGGTATACAAGCAAATGTTAAGTTGTCCTTTTCCTCCTTTGCAAAGAAGCTCTCCAAAGACGTTTGTTGTTTATTCATTTTCGCTAGTTTGCGGGCGTATTTTTGGGCTAACCTATCTGACTTTATACGTCATACGTTGTGTCACGTGACCGAGACAAGTGTATTGACGTGTCAAGAGGCACAAGCAAAAGTTAAGTTGAAGAGAATCCTGTCGTTCCTTTCAAAATAAAATGTCTCTCAGACTTTAATAATCAATGCAGCATAAGTTATATTTTTATTTATTCTTTCTGTGCGGCCTGGTAACAACTGCCCCACGGACCGGTACCGGTCCCCGGCCACTGATGTAGAGTGCGCCTTAATGCTAGATTTGTACTCCTAGTAACTGCTAAATTGTTTTCAAACTAGCATGTTACTGAATCTGATTGCAAGGCTAAAACTGAAAGAATGCTTTAGCTAGGAACTATTTTAGTCATTAATTACCAACAGGTTAGCATCATCAGATTTCCGTTTCGACATAATTTGCCAAACAATGATTTTTTTTGATGGCACTGGTATTTTTGAAATTGTTTTAAACCTAAATCAACCATTTTTCTTGTGTCAGGCCGAACATGTATCAGTATTTACTTTTAAGCTCTCTGGGTTATGTTAGCAAGCTACTTCTGTTCGTTCAGTTAGCCGTGACAAGAGATAACAGTTGCTACACTTGTTTTATATATATTATACCTAATTATCAACATATATTGTATAACTTGAGGTGTATTGATACTTTTGTTACAATCAAAGTTTACTTTTTTCAGGTCCATCTTTTACCACTCATTGTAAACAGGCCGTATAATAGCAAGCTAGCAATGGTTTTGTTAGCTTATTCAGTCGCTCAGGGCTACATACTACTGACAATACTACTTATAGTGTTAAGAGCTACTTTCTGTTGTGCAGCCTTATTTATTTTATATATTTATTATTTATTTTTTACAGCTGTTTTATTTCAGTGGGATTAAATCTGTGAAAATCAGGATAAAGCAAGGAGCCCAGCATCAACTATACTGATTCTGACGTGTTTATGGGTGGTTAATGGAAACATAGTAATAAATAACTGGAGAAACTTCTGATTGTCTGTCCTCGTTATAAAATCTCCTATAAACTAAAACAGAGCAAATAGAAAGGCATCTCATTTCATGGAAGTGCAATAACGAACAAGCACCACGGCAAAACAAGTGTCAGGAAGGGTCACATATTAACAAGGACCAAAAGATGGCCTGTATAATTAACAGTGTTACCCTTTCACACTGCAGGGCAACCACAAACCCCCCCTGGGCTACTGTAGTCCATCCAAGGCTTTGTTGGTGAGAAAAATGTTGAATTTTTTTCCAACGAAAAATTAAGTCTGTGGCCTGAAGCAGCAGAAAATGTTGAGGACACGAGGCCATCGGTGGAAGGCAATGTCGATTCCCCGAGAAAAACACTGCATCAACAGAAAAATAAAGCAGCCATTTCTTTTTAAAAGATAACAGTGGAGGGTTTGGAGGGCTGCTGGTCAGGGCCAACGAGAGAGTGAAAGAAAATATCATCACCAAACTCCAGCTCTATTTCCGAGATTTTGAAAGAAAACACATCAAAACTCTTACCCTGATGTCAACATCTGTATGTCTATAGTCTCAACAGTGTCTTACTGTTGAAGTCTCAGTGCTGAGTTGTTGAAGTGTTTGTGAATCTTTCCTCGACTTTATTGTTTGTCCAGATGAAGTGCTGCAAGTATTGGCCTGATGACACCGAGCTCTACGGCGACATTAAGATAACACTGCTGAAAACAGAGACGCTGGCAGAGTACACTGTGCGCACCTTTGCCATGGAGAGGGTGAGTCATACTGTCTCATTATTTTTACATACTGTATATATCTGGATATCCACAACTCACACAGCTACTGTCATGTCTGCTCGCAGGTTCAGCTTCAGGTTTCTTTAATTGGTTTCTAAACCCTCATCTTCTCATTAACACATTGTTTTCAATTGCGCCTTATAGAGAGGTTACCCCGCCAAACACGAGGTGTGCCAGTTCCACTTCACCTCCTGGCCTGAGCACGGCGTGCCGTACCACG
>OOFC01018818.1:3846-17156 GCA_900323345.1 Pseudochromis fuscus
CGTCCCCCTCCCTCCCCCGCTCTGCTGGCTACTCGTCGCTCCCTGATGAATGGTTCAGTTCTTAGAAAACCCAACACGTGCTTCCTTGTTCCCGCTGCCTGGCCCTGATAGTATTTGCGGGTGGGTGTGTGTGTCTGCCACTATGACAAAGTGACAAGTCACGTGTTCCACAGTTCAGCATCAGGAAGTGTATTGACAGCAGAATCTGATCCACAGAGCCATGACCTGTGGGACATGCTTGGACTTGGAGTTTTTTTGCGCACACGCAACCCGTCATGTGTGTCTGTCGTCAGCCTGTCCTGGAATAACAAACAGGCGCAGAGGCAGTACGATACGTGTGTGTGTGTGTGTGTGTGTAATTCGGGTGGTCTGGTTCTTAGAAACATTGAGCAACCCCAACGAGCAATGAGACCCAGCCAGGGGAGACGAACCTTTGTGTTTCTCTGAAGTAGGAACTTGTGTGTGGATTCGGGGAACAGCACACTTACATAAACACACTGTAATCTGATTACAGAAGTCAGGAATGTATAACAACAGAACGAAGAAAAACTCAAGTAACTGTCTCCCAGTATCAGGAGAAAATACATTTGTTGTGGTACTTTGTGTTTGTAACTTTTGAGTATTGTGCAGCCGAACTGCAAAGACAACCAGGAACCTTTCAACCAACAAAACCAAAACACATATTTGTAGTTTTAAAAAGTTGGCTGTCAGGAGTATGACACATATGGAGCAACCAAAGGGACATGAAGAGAAAAAAAAATGATGGAGAAAAAAAGTGGCGGTATCTAGTGCGCACCAGATAACTATATCATGTGCACGAGATAGTTTTCTGGTGGTACGAGATAGCATTTCAGCCTCTCCTGTATACCGGAAATGCTAACTCGTGTGCAAGAGATACAAGCAGAAATGCTAACTCGTCCGCACGAGAGTTATCTGGTGTGCACCAGGTAACTATCTCGAGTTGGCATTTCTGGTCTACAGAAGAAGCTGAATTTCCTGGTCCACTTTAAAGTGGCAGAACACCTGTGGATGGAGGTATTCAGTAATTTTCAAGCTAATTCACTGAAGATTTGAAGAAATGACCAGGATCATTATCAGGCTTCTGCAGAGCTTAATGATAAGCAGGTCATTTGAATCAGATGTGTTGGAAGAGGGAAACATCCAAAACATGCAGGATAGGGGCTCTCGAGGACCAGGATTGAGCACCCCTGCTTTTCTGTATACTGGAAATGCTATCAGATAGTTACCTGGTGTGCACAGATACTTTTGTTTTTTTGCCTCCTTCATCAAAACATTTTTTTCTTCATGTCCCTTTAGGGGCTCCGTACATTTCATTTGCAGAGGCACATCTCTATCAGACACCAACATGTCTCCAGGTGTTTCCAGTTTCTGATGCAATCAGTTGGTTTGATCCCAACATCTGCTGCACTCTGTTTACTCTTTCTCTCTTTCTCTCACAGACACACACGTTTACATGATGATTACTTTTTGATTACCATTGCAGCACCTGGAGTTTGCACCCTGTATATATATCTCAAGGGCATGCATACCATGCACACTCCACAGGTTAAATATACTGTAGCTAAATATACAGTAAAAACATAAGTGTCATGATATACAGCAGGATGATGCTACATGAGTAATGCCTCTCTGTTATCAACAACTTTACCTTCCTCTCCAGCTTTTGTGTCTCTGACCCATATTTAGTTGAACTGGAGAGAAACTTTCTTCATGTTTAAAGGACTAGTCTGAGAGTTTTGCAGAGTTTGTGTTGGATGAGATGAAGCCAAACTGCTGAGATATGGAGGCTAATGCAGCAGATACTGAGCTCACCAGGCTCCAGATAAAAGCAGATCTGTCATTTTTAAATGCAGCAACTTAGTGTATTGCCTATAACCTCAAAGTAAAGACGTGAAGAGGTTAAAGTTCACGTAATTCATTACAATCAACTGTAAAACCACAACTCACTGTTTGTCCATTTATTTCTTCTTGTTGTACACAATAAACAAATGAGATGTAACATGTATGTTAGTGAGTGTTAGAAGGCACATTTTGGTATCAGTATCATTTTGGTCCAGACACCATAGTGGTATGAGTCACTATCAGCTAACACATGACCAGGCTCGTACACTGTATACATAACAAACAAAGCTAAGGTGACATCACATTTTGAAGCCAGGAGATCAACATTTTAATTTTTCCATGTTGTTTTTTTCTAAAGCCAGAAGTGACCATATTTGGATATGAAAGGAGGAGTCAGGAGCCATGAGACTCAAGGTCAAGTCTGGTCTCATTGGAGATAGAAAATATTCCTCTGCTTGAAGCCTAATATCTAATTATTGGTGAAATTATTTTCAAGTTGATCAACAGATCAGTAATAAGAAGTGATTTTAGCTAATGACATATATATGTGTATGCATTTAATAATGAAGTCAGTTGGCGCCAGAATATTTTGGAGCCAGCACCTAGTGGCCAGTGTTGGTATTGCACTATTTTGCACTTCAGCATTGGCCTCATTTTTCAGACCTTGTTGCTGCATCTATTTCTATAAACAGTCAGACTAGGAAATAGATAAGTGAAGACCCCACACCAGCTGTATTCAGTCTCATTTAGAAAATGCTGCAGTCTTTGTGTTGTTGTGAAACCTTTTTGGAGGTCGTTATTATTTATAAATAGGAATATCGTTGGGGTTTCAGTGCACATAAAAAAATCCCACAAGTCTATCTCATGCAGAACAATACACTTAAATGTATTTTAAACCGTACTGGCTTTAGAGTCTCACAGCAGCAAACCCATAGACTATATACAGTCTATGAGCAAACCTGAGAACTTGATTCGGGCCTGGCTTCAGTTTGTAGGACAGCTGGGTCGATTTCCATCTTGACAACTGAGACACAGTCAGTACATTGCACAAATACAGATGCCTTCAAGCCGCCTGAATGTCACTGCTATTCTTGTCTCCTTGACTGCATATACTGTATTAGACTTGTGTTTCTTCAGAATATGAACAAGATTCACAAGTGGCCCACTGTTTATTGTATAGACACACATACAGTGATGATCAGCACAAGCTGGGAGGCCGGAAATATATCAGACCCTATAAAGAATTCAGTGATTTAATTTAAGCTCTTGTTGTCTCTGATACTCTTTCTTCCTTCAACTAATCAGTTAAGGTTTTTAATTCCTTTTTAATGTGGTCTGACATCCCAACAGTGTATTAACACCACAAAAAAGAACCACAAGGATTTGACTTATGATTGAGATAATGAACCTAAATTTTAGAGAACAGCATAATAACATCAACACAGCTGCTTTAACCTGCATCTCTGCATCATCTACCTGCTCAGAACCATATTGAATGTACTGTGTTTATGTCTAAGTTCTCAGCCATTGTTCAGACCACTTTGTGAACAACCTCAGTGTTTCAGCTTCAGTTTATTTTATTGATTTGATCAGGGACAATGCACAAAAGACATTAAGCTAAGAAAGAAAATATGCCATGTGCCTGGTTATAGCAAACATGCTAATTTCCACCTGCAGTCCCTGGTGTCAAGGGTCAGGAGGTCAGGAGCACTGACCAATAGCAAGTCATGTGTAATTATACATTTACACATAGTTAACTTACAATCATTTAAGTGTGGAGTTGTAAATGATTTTTAAATACAGTTAGTTTGGTTTAGTCCTTGTAGCTATTCTCAAGGAGAGTGGGCTCAGATGGTGTATGGAGGTTTTAATATAAACACTGGATAATCACGTCATGGTAAACTAAAATTTCATGGTGGTCCAATCAAAACAAATACAGATTTATTATTTTTAGTTTTAGCTGCATATCAATTCTTCATTAAATCTAAGACAATGGTTTAGTAAAAAGGATGCGTGTGTGGTAAATACACAGTATATCCTGAATTAGAACAAAAAAAAATCATAAATCATATCAGAACTTATTTTAAGAGGGAAATGTACGGTAAACAATGTGTGACGTCGGCGGCTGCTCAGCCAATCAGCTCCCTGAGTGTCTGCAGCTCTGTGGCGGAGGGAGGAATATTTCTCCTGCAGTTTAAATAGCGAAGCAGCTCCGAGCAGGAGGATCTCAGATCAGATGTCAGCGAGGATGAATGAGGCTGAACGTTAGCGACGATGTTTGCTGTGAGGACTGACACGTAAAAGGGACGTTTGGTGTAAAACTGTGGATGGCGGAGAGATCCCGGAGCGAAGAGCGACGTCAATAAATAATGTAAGTAAAGAGCTAGAATTACGACTGTGACCTGCAGACGGGGTCATAACGTGAGATTTAAATAATCTTAAAGCCCGTTTACTGTGTATTACCTCAGGCTTTTGCACTGATTGGTGTTTTGATGCTGTTTGAATGGAGGCGGATCCACGGTGCGGGCTGCAGAGCCTCACCCCGTGTGCAGATGTTTACATACCGCCACACAGGCCACGCATGACACTGCCTTGTAACTGTGATCCCAGTGTTGGTGCAGCGTGGGTTGTTTTTTTGCCTTTCTTAACATTTGAAGGTCAGGTATTCAAAAATCTTTGCATTTATATTCAATGCTGTTCAATTATCCAGTTGTAATACACTGTAATCCTGGAGGCTGCTGCTCCAGTCACATTAAACTGATTTAATTGGATAATCCTTCACATCATCATTATCATCTGTCTGTAAATCCCCCAGCCTCTCTGTTAGCTCTCCTCTCTGTTTGTGTTCAGTGGTTTCACCGTGAGAGTGAAAGGTAATTTATATTGACTCCTTTTTAATAAGCAAGCCTCTGTGGACTTGGATGTTGCTCAGTAGGAATGTAGCTGTGCCTGTATGTGTGAGCAGTGGCAGCAGAGCAGATTCCTTTAATGTTTCCTGATTTCTTCTGCAACTTGTCCACTGAATGACACAGAGTGACCCCCCCTCAGTTGCCTCGTGGTTGGTCATTACATAATGGAGAAGCATTTTGATTGGCTGTTAAACAGAGTTCCAAGAGTGGGCAAGGCTTTGTCTTTGTATGTGTGTGTATGTGTGTGTGTGTGTGTGTGTGTGTGTGTGCATACAGATGTCTGTTTGCACGTGGCTTCTGTTGACAGTGATATCAAGAGTGTGGACGGTCCATGAATGAGCACATGTTCATGTTGGTGCTTCTGAGACAGAGAAAGTCAATAAAAAAGAAAAGTGAGTGAGAGTGAGGCAAACAGGGCAAATAATTATATAATCATTGTCAAACCATCCCACTCCCACTTCTTGAGCAAGAAGTCACACTTAAGAGATTGTTCACCCACATTAAATATATATTTACAACCCACTCTACTGTAGTTTTGCCTTTGTTTGTGCAGAGTGTAGGTATTGAAATCTACCAACACTTATCTTTTCTCTAGGCCTGAAAAACATTTTAAAAATTCATGAGCATGAGTCTTTACAGAAACAGTGCCACGGTGACTGTGGACAGTCCACAGCTCTCACTGTGAACACTTGAAGTGGAGCTAGTTTCTACCACAGGCCACAGGAAAACCAACATGAGCTGCACAGTAAAAATCTGTTTTATGGAATCTGGGCTTTAACTAATCCATTAAAACAAGTATGATATCAAAGAAGCATTGGAGTGTATTCATGGCTTAGTAACAGGACCAGTATATCACAGCACAGAGTGTTGTCTTGTTAAACAGGCTGGTTAGTACGAGCCTATGACTTAGGTCTGATGTCCTACAGGATAATGCTTCCCCTCACTGGAGTTGTTACGTGGTTTGCGGCAAAATGAAGCCATCTGTCCTTAAGGATGTAGTGTGTGTGTGTGTGTGTGTGTGTGTGTGAGAGAGAGAGACAATGTCTGAGTCAGCACAAGCAGGTGGCAGGTGGATATTTTAAGGGATGCCATACAGGCAGCATATCACACATCACGTGTGCGTTTGAGTGCATATCTCATTCTCTCTCTTTCAACATGTCCTGCATAATTTGCTTGATATGATTTAACACATTTTCCCCAGAGTCGTCCTCTTTTATCTGTTTGCTTCTTGTATTTTTCTCTCTGAATTACACTTTTTGTTCACCCTCTTATTATTTCATCCTCTCTTTGCATCTCCTCATTCTGTCTTCTTCTGTCTTCTTCTTCCTTTATCTTTCTCTCTCCAGGGCTTTTTATTTCTTTATCCTTGAATGGGTCTCAGTCCAAGTCACTTAGGCAAATTCTGATGTATCAGATTGGATGTTATTTCCTGGGTCTGAGGAAGCTCTAATGGAGTCTAATTTGTGGGGTAATGCACGTTTGATCTTGTTGCTTTGTATGATATGTAAAAAGCAGATTTTTATATTTTTCAAACTATCTGTTTATCATGTGCTCCCACTGATGTCATTAGTACAGTTGCTCCCAGGACTGAGGCTGAATGGCCATTAACTGGTGCATTACATAGTCCAACACACAGTACAGCAGGAACCAGAAGCTAAAGGAGACCTTAATGAATAAATAGCATTTTTTCTGCTATTCTATGCAAATGAAGCATAAAATGTCTACTCATCTATCAATAAAAAAGTATCAATACTGTTGACTATTTGTGGATGCTGGATGCGTTTTGGTGTTCCCCCTCCGAATCAACAACCAGTCATCTGGCAGGCCAGTGAATACATTTCCGTCTGGGTCTCTCTCCAAGGCCATTTTTGGCATTCTCAGTGTAGAGCATTAGAGGCTGTGGATCAGAGAGACATGCACCGCAGCCCAGCATGATTAATGTCGTCTCTGATGGACCGTATCAGCGCTACACAGAGGACAAGACATTTTTGAGTTGACACTGTGATTTGGTTGTCAACAGAAAACAGAAAAACGCTGAAGCATTTCTGTTTTTTGTTTTTTTTAAGGAAAGGCACGTACAAACATACTGCGTACTCAGCATAGACTGTGTATAGAAATGGATGAAGCAAGACGTCTCCCATTGGACTCCTGTTTTGAAGCCAAGAGATCGGCATTTGAATGCCGCCATGTTGGTTGTTTGGAGCCAGAAGTGACCATATTTGGATATGAAGGAAGTGAGTGAGGAGGCGGGTCTGAGCCTTGAAAGTGAGGTCACTGCCCAATGTGTAAGAGACTGGACTTCAGTGCTGCTCTCACTGGAGACCAGGCTTGTCCATCCATCGATCTAGTTTGTACTTAATGATGAACTTTGTCAGATGGACCAGATCACTGAAAATTAAACTAACTTCATCTAATGACATCACAATGACTAAGTATTTCATGATCAAAAATTAAGATTTTTGAATTGTGGTCAGTTGGAGCCAGCAGTGTATATCACTTTATACACTTCTGTATTGGGATTATTTTTGAGCCCTACTTGCTTCATCCATTTCTGTACAAAGTCCTCAACAATGCCACAAAAATCTTTGTTTATGGTTTCAACAATCTCTAACACATCTGCGTTTGCAAGGTTTGTCTGACGTGTGCAGACAGTAACTGGACTCATCAATACTGTAATAATACGGCAACATGACAGGATGGCCTTATTTTATGGTGTCACATTAAAGACATGAAATCTGACTAAAATAAACAAATGAGCACAATACGTTGGGATATTTCTGTAGCAACAAATGAAGAAAAAAACATCTGCTTCTCTCACTGTCTGTCCCCAGTTACAGACCATGAACTATGTGGGTCAGCTGGCGGGCCAGGTGTTCGTGCAGGTCAAGGAGCTGTACAGAGGACTCAACCCTGCAACACTGTCCGGATGTATAGACGTCATCGTGGTCCGGCAGCCCGATGGCTCCCTGCAGTGCTCCCCCTTCCACGTCCGCTTCGGCAAGATGGGGGTGCTGCGGTCCCGTGAGAAAGTGGTGAGGTCATAGCGTGCTCCCTACGTCACACTTCCACTCATGTTGCACTGGGTGTGTGTACACGTAAGATGAGATCCTGAGTGCAACAACTGCAGAAGAACAGAGATAAATAAAAATAAAATTCTTAAGAGATAATAAATAGAGATAAAGAGATAAATAACTGATTAAAGAGATAATCAGCCATGAAACAAGTATTCTGGTCTTTTACTTAAAGGGGACATATTATGGAGAATCCACTTTTTAAAGTCTTTATATGTATTGTTTGGTATGTGGCTGCCTCCAAGTCCACTGACTGTGAGATTTTAAAAGAAATATATATTACACTGGTTTCAGGGAAGTTTAAATAAATCTTATACACCTCTAGATCATGTCTGTGAAGTTTCTTCGTCAAACTCCACTTTGATCCTGTATTTCAGTCTGTCTCAAAACACTCTGTGACAGGTCTACTCTGAACAGCCTGTTTTCAGTGCCTGTCGCTTTAAGACGCTCCCCTCCGTTGCTCTGCACTGATGTCATGACACCGTCGCTGTAACCAGGAAACCAGCGCAACACGATTAAATGTAATTGAGATGAATCCTCTCCTC
The DNA here is from genome assembly GCA_900323345.1 of Pseudochromis fuscus. Taxonomy (NCBI): domain Eukaryota; kingdom Metazoa; phylum Chordata; class Actinopteri; family Pseudochromidae; genus Pseudochromis; species Pseudochromis fuscus. Next base: position 12,235 of record OOFC01018818.1, read on the forward strand.
TGTGAGGCTGCAGCCTGTGTAATGAAATGTTTGGTTTTTTTCAACCTCAAACCGAGTTTTGGCTGCACTCATGTTTCAGCCAAACTTCTCTTGTAAGAAATCCAAGAAGGCGGAGCCTACACTTCAGACACTGTGGGAGACCACGTGGGATACTCTGCAGGGATTGGCTCATGCAGTGTTTGTTAGACCCTGTCTGATATGTTGTTACATCACAATATATCAGAATCCCAAACAGTTCATTTTACCCCAGATATTTCTCTTCAAGCAGCTCATGAGGTGGTTTTAAAATCTCACAGTCAGTGGACTTGGAGGCAGCCACGTACCAAACAACACATATAAAAGACTTTAAAAAGTGGATTTTCCATAATATGTCCCCTTTTATAACCATTTATTGTTGCGTGAAACTACCCTGAAAACCAGTATAATATATCTCCTTTAAGTAAAACTAGCATGTAAAATTAAAAAAAAACATATTTACACACACAAAAGCACTGAATTCAAAGTTAATGTCATAACTGTACTCTGCATAATGATACTTTAAGAACAATTCACTACACTACACTCCAAATACTGTGTGTACATGGACATATACAGTAGATCTTTGTTGACAGATGAGATGGATATTTAGTTATAAAAACACAAAACTACTTTTCTACACATAGTCCAAACTGGGGGTTGTTTAGAGCATAATACTGAGCTGCAGCACATGTTGAAAGAGTCTTTATTCTGTCCTGCAGGTGGACATAGAGATTAATGGAGAGCCAGTGAGTTTGCAGATGAAGCTGGGAGATAATGGAGAGGCCTTCTTCGTTAAAGAGACAGAGAACAAACTGGTGAGTAATGATTGACAGAGTCATTACATCCAAGTCAGTAAACACTCACAAATATAGAACAGAACAAGACTTGTGCACATGACGGTGAAATAGCTTGAACTAAAGTACATGCAGTTCTTGATTGGGTCTTGTACTCACAGGGAGTATGACTGATTACTTCCCTCTTTCTTTGTAGCAGTTACCACTTACTGGGTAATCTGTAAATACATGTTATTGTCATTTAAATCATCAGATGTAAATCTATAGTTGTCCTGCCCAGACAAGCTCAGAGGAGGAAACATGTCTCCTCTCTTGAACTCTGCCACACACCTTCAAAGGACTTTATTTTTTGTTGTTGTCTTTATCTTACTGAGCGATGATCTTATCAGACAGAGACCTTACCAGTCAAATGACACATGAACAAGGACGTCTGAACACTGCTGATCTGATTCAGTTTGTACTAAAGCAGATAAATACTTAAGTATTAGACAAAAAACAAGAGCTTCTGTCCTCTTGTGGCATCCGGCTGCCCAGCGTGACTCTAGTTTCCCGAGACTAAATCATCAGGACAAGCAGCGAGCATAAACACACACTGGCCGGTCGGACTGGTTCACCCACACACACACACACACACACACACACAACACGAGCAGGAGACAGTTTGTAACGTTTTGATTTGTGACTGTGGACACGTAAATCTTATTGTCTCCTTAACTGAACAAGGAGGAGGGCAAGACGCCAGGATGTAGATATGACTTACAAAGTATCAGTCACCCCAGGCTTCATTCTGGACTCCTGTGGCAATATGACACTGAAAATGTGAATGTGTGCTGTTTGGGTAGAAACTGATCGGATTAGAGATTAAAAATAAAAAATGTTAAAAAAAAACTTGGTGAACATCCAGTTCATGTCACAGCCTCTGGCAGCTGTTTTACCTCAATCTCCTGAAGTAGATGTTTTCTGTCAGGCTTCTGCAATCTGGGTAAAAAATAGAATAAAATCCTGGCTCAAGAGCTTTTCATTTTTTCCATTTATCTGCAGCAGATCATGCTACATGCAAGCACACATAACAGGAAGCTAACCTGGGAGTATTTCCTTTTTGTTTTGAAAACTGATTCTGTAAAGTGATATGTGTGGCGATTTAGTGATTTAGGACCGGGTGGTCATCGGGGCACCGCTTCTCTGAAAGAAAGAAACAAGGATGATCTATGACGCTGGTAAACAACCTCCGTCAGCGGTCACAGTGTAATTTGTGAGGTGGTGAGCAATGGTAAGAGCTGGCTGGGCTCCCAAATCAAGAATTAAGAGGAATATGCAATAATCTGAGAAGATCTAATTCCTAATCTGATGGATTGCATTGGACTAATTCTGCTTTCATTACTTACTGTCTGTCTCTATGGGTAGTAGTTATTCTCTCACAGTCAGTCAATTAATAGGTGTAATATAAGCTCTTTATTGCTCCTGCAAGAATACTGTAAAGCCTTGGTCCCCAACAGATGGGAAAATAACAGCTTTTAATTTTAAAGCCTGACAACACAAGGTTATTTGCACGTGTCTTTCTGACCATGTCTGTTTGGGCCCAGTGTGAAATCCTCTCCTGAACATAACTCTGTCTCCACCGAATGGAAAACCACCAGAGACCTATTTATAGCTCTGCCCAGTTCACCCTCTGTATAGTCGGTTGTGCACAGATTGCACTCTGAAATTGGGAGTCACTGATCTTTGTACCGTCCAGACCTGCTGCTGAGACAGACATACATGTTCTAAAAGAGGACGAGGACATAAAACTACTGGCACAACATACACAGTGGAACAACAAAACATGTTTTCCGCTCAGATGAACAAGGTGAAGCAGTGTGTGATGTGGCAGTTTCAGGATGGTTTTAGTTTCAAATCATCATTCATCAGCGTCTTCGTTCCATTTTTTAATAACCTTCTAAGTTATTATCTCTCTGATGTGAATGAATTAAAACTCAGCAGCATGTTTAAGGAACTGTTTGGCTTGGAGCCCGGTTACTTGTGCCTTTCATACCCAACCCCCATTTCATGCTCTCACTCCCTGTTCCTCAGGGCGTAAAGTTAAACTTGAAGATTTGTTGGGGCTTGTGCATGAGTGCAACAATCCTGCATGTGAGCCATTCATGATCTAATAAATAGTCCACGGCATCATCAGTCTTCAAATACCTGTGGTTAAAAAAAAAACAACCAAAAAAACCAACCTAACCTAATTAGTCTTGATGTGTTTAGGGTGATGTGCCTCACAGGCAAAACCATAAAAATGAGTGTAATTGTCTTCATGTTTATTTTCCTCATTAAACTTCATGGTGACCAAAATACATTGTGAAATACTATTATTCATTATGTCACTGAGGTTTTGCAGCATATAAACAGATCCTGTATTACTGTCTGCAGAGTGTCCATCTGAAAACACAACATTTTTATTTATCTCAGTAGTGCTGAAATGATCAGTGATGTTCACAGATGAAAAATATTTGAAACGGGTGAGTTTGTGGCTGGATGTTGTCTCCTAGGGCCGGGCTCAGAGCAGATGTGCTGTGACCTGGCAGAGTGCAGCCCTCTGAGTCCCTTTACTGCTCCTATTGAAATGAACGGGGCTGTGCTGGACTGTGTCGTGACACGTGCGCTGCAAAGCATGTGTCAGTCTGCACTGTTCAGATCATCTCTTTATCTTACTCCCTCGGTCTCCCCGTCTCTCTCTCGCTCTATTGATTCCTCTGGCATCGTGATGGTGGTGCAACTCTGATGAGCAAATCTCTGTCATTTTGCTAATCTTAGCTTGAACCCAAATTCTCACCAGATTATTTAGATCCACAAGGAGGAAAATACATTTCTGTTGCATCAGACCAAAACAGCTGCTATTCTGCAATACTATTTTATTTTTATTTTTTTTTTTTAGCTGTTCTTGCCTCTGAGGACTATTTCTGTCTGTTATCCACCATTTTGATCCACCCTGAAAAATCTCAACAACTGTGCTTTGTATGGCCATGACACTTTGTACAGACATCTCCAGTACTGTCAGAGAATGAATCCAAAGGATTTTGTTGTGGCACATGCTAAAATAAAGGCACCGTCCTCTGCAGGTCATATTGAATTGTCATTATTTAAAACACCCTTCTGTAGCAGATACTTCAGACCTATTTTATAATTAAATGTATATTTGTATACATATATATATATTTTGCCTAATTTTACATTCCTCCACTAACAGCTTGATAACTTTTTAGGTGACAATTGTACCATTAATGGTACAAAAAAATAGTTATTTATTGACATTTGTTAAGCAGCATAAACATACAGGTCATTCAATACGGTCAAATACATAAAAAATAACACTAAAATTTACATTTTCTGGATCCTGTTCTTTTTTCCAACAAGTGAACCAAAGTACAGTGGTTTGACATGGCAAAAACAGTTCTACCTGGAGGATATATTATAACTAATAACAACAACAGTTATTTGTAGCTAATGAGCTGCTAATAATCCTGAGAGCTGCAATAGTGTGATACACACCTGTTATTAGTTAATTAGCTACTTGTTTCATGTATTAATATTTATAAATACATGTAGAGGCAGGGATGAGTTAGATTCAGTACTGTTAATTTCATCCCTGTTAAGAAGTCAGTCATGAATTATGATGATGCTAAAGTCCTCATGTGATTATGTTACAGACCTCATGTGATCATGTTATAGTCCTCATGTGATTATGTTACAGACCTCATGTGATCATGTTACAGTCCTCATGTGATCATGTTACAGTCCTCATGTGATCATGTTACAGACCTCATGTGATCATGTTACAGTCCTCATGTGATCATGTTACAGACCTCATGTGATCATGTTACAGACCTCATGTGATCATGTTACAGACCTCATGTGATCATGTTACAGACCTCATGTGATCATGTTACAGACCTCATGTGATCATGTTACAGACCTCATGTGATCATGTTACAGACCTCATGTGATCATGTTACAGTCCTCATGTGATCATGCTGCGTTCCTCTCTCAATAGGAAGTGGTTCCGTCCTACCTCGCAACATCCCCCATCATGTCCACGGGGGCGGAGCTAATGGAGGCCCAGCTGGGAAG
>OOFC01018819.1:0-13971 GCA_900323345.1 Pseudochromis fuscus
AGTTTAATGACATCAACTCAACCAGATATGAGTTTTGTTGTTAGTAAGTTGTCTCAGTAGCTTTTCAGAACCAAAACGACAAGATTGGGCTGCTGCTACGCATGTGTTAAGATACTTCAAAGGCACTGTGGACCAAGAATTGTGTTACAGGAAACAAGAAAATCTTGCACTGTCGGCTTATTGTGATGCAGACTGGGCAGCTGACCAGAATGACCGGCGCAGTGTGACTGGCTACTGCTTTAGTTTGTCTGGGAGTGGACCTGTTGTTTCCTGGAAGTCAAAGAAACAGCCCACAGTAGCTTTATCCACATGTGAAGCTGAATACATGGCTTTGTCAGCTACAGCACAGGAGAGTCTATACCTTGTACATTCGTTGGCAGGAATGGACAATGAGATGAACTATACTCCTGTTACTGTTTTTGAGGACAATCAAGGTGCTACTGCCCTTTCAAAGAACCCGGTATGTCGCCAACGTTGCAAGCACATTGATATTCGATATCATTTTGTCAGATCTGCAGTTGGTGATGGCAAAATAACTCTTCAATATTGTTGTACAGATAGAATGGTGGCAGACATTTTTTACAAAACCTGTAACTAATATAAGAATGGATAAATTTATACCTTTTCTATTTGGTGTATGAAGATGTGATATTGTAAATGACATTCGTGTTGTATGTGAATTTGATGCACTGTGATGTTTCATAGTCAATTGAGGAACAAGTGGGGGTGTTGTGATGTTGACCTGTTGTCCTCAACTGACCTACTTTTGGGTGTGGGCGGGGCTACACACCGGTGCGCAATTTACAATAAATGGCGGCAACTCACTCACAAAATGGTTAGCATGCAGGCCAAAGGCAATGTCAGCTGATTGTGTTGTTTTTCCTCCGTTTTACCGGCTACTCCAGCTCTGACACGAGACATGGCTGAGTCAACACAAACAATTACAAATAAGTGACACAGTTAAAAACACAAACAAACAAGCAAAATAATTTACATGGAAATTATGAAAAACAAGTACATGTAGTGGAGTCAGCCTTTAGTATTTTTAGTTTAGATTTAAAAGTGCTTGATAAAATTAATTTGTTTCCATTCTTTCTGCAACAGATGATATGATGAAAGTGCAGCATGTGAAACTGAAAGCAACAGGTAAGTGTGTGAAGGGAAAAAGGAACAGCACTCCTCTGTTCAATTATGGTACAGATGTAAGAAGACCGTAGACCAAGTATTACCTGATATATAATAGTACAGGTGTTCAGAGCAGATCATCCACCCCCAGAGTCTAACTCACAATCTGTGATGAAGCTCAGAGAAGCCTGGTAAACATGTCAACCATATGGAGACGCTGAGCAGAAGCATTCCTTTAGAAAAGATCGCCATAGTCTAACACGGGTAAAAAAAAAATGAAACAAAAAAGTAGCTGCAAAATGTCTCTTTTTTTTTCACATTAAAAGACAAACACAACTTGTAGCAGCCCAGTGTTATCCTCAGCTTCTTCACAAGTTTCTTCACATGAGGCTTGAAGACGAGGGTGTTATCAGTCAGGACACCCAGGTATTTGTACTCATGCATTTCCCTGGAGAGTGGTCACTGAGGGGATCATTCACACAGCACTGAGATTCTTGTATGGTTCACTCAGTCATTGAAATGTAAAAATAGCACATAGTGAAAAGTCCACAGTCTAATAAATATACTAATAAATATGTAAGTGTAAAAAATGCAGTAAAATAAATGTAAGAGAAGAGCAGGTAGGTGTGTGTATGTGTGTGTGCATGTGTGCAGTGTGAATGGATCAGAGTCTGAGATGGGGTGTGGTAGTTCAGTCCAGCCTGAATGTCCGCTGCCTGCAGTCTGGTGGCTGCTGGGTCAAAACTCTTCTGAAATCACTTCCTATTTGCTCTGATACTCTGTGGGCGGTGATGTCTCAGCGCCGACCAGAGCATCTCCACCTAAACAAGGTGTGACCCGGGTGATGTGGGTCCTGGAGAATGGATGTTATTTTGCTCCTACAGCGACTGGTGCCCAGGGTGTCCTGGAGGGGAGCTGTGCCTGTTGAGCCTTTTCCACAGTGGCCATGGTGTTGTTGGACCAGCTGAGGGTGTTAGTAATGTGCAGGAACTTGAAGCTGTCAACACACTGCACCACAGCACCTTTGGTTTGTAGGGGGGGAGCTTTCTTCCAGAAGTCCAGAATCAGCTCCTTGGTCTTGTCAGCAGTGCTCCTCTCCATAGGTAAGCATCCTGTCCACCAGCTGCCTCTAGTGCATTTCATTACTGCACTTGATGAGTCCCACGATCGATATGTCATCTGCATATCTGTAAATATGACAACGTTTGTGGGAGGATAAACAGTCATTTGTGTATACTGTGAACAGTCTCGGGCTGAGGCAGCAGCCCTGGGGGGTCCCAGTGCTGATGGTTAGTGCTGTGGATACCCTGTTCTCAACCCTGCCAGTTTAGCCACTAGCTTCCTGCAGGTTACATGTGGCTTGTTGGGGACCAGTATGGTGATGGATTTTTTGAAGAGCAGCGAGACAACAGCCTGAGCCAGTGGGGTGTTAAAGAGGTCAATGTACACCTCAGCCAGCTCTCCTGCACAGGCTTTCAGAACCCCTGGTGATCTGCCATCCAGCCCTGCTGCCTTGCGGGAGTTGACCTGCTGCATAGATCTTAGAACCTGTGCCCATGTCACCTGGATGCTGCTTCCCCCAGGCCTCCTGGCAGTGATGCTGTCATGGTGTTCTGCTGGTAGGGATCAAACCAGGCATAGAAGGAATTGAGGCAGGGTGGTGTGTGAGGTGCTAGCTGTATGCTTGTTTCCCTTGTAGTTCATGAGAGCCCGAATTCCCCGTCACATCCTGCGGGAGTCATTTCCAATGTAGCAGTTCTCCAGTTTTCCTGTGTGTAACGTATTTGCAGCTCCGATTGATTTGAGCAGGATGTATCAGGCCAGCCTGTACTGCTGTTCATCTCAGACTGTAAAGCCATGCTCCATTCCCTGACCTTGGCTCAGATGTCCAGATTAAACCATGGTTTTTGATTCAGAAATCTTCTTGAAGTCTCGGAGGGCACACAGATGGATGTACTCCACTAATCTAGCCGCTAACTGTGTCAGTATACTTATGAATGTTGTCTGTGGTTAACCTGAACACATCCATGTTAGTTGTTTGAAAGCAGTCTCTCAATTTAGATAGTGCCTCATCTGACCCTTGTTGCATGTCATGACTGTGACAGGCTCTGCTTTGAGCTTCTTGCTGTATGTTGGTTGAAGTACGATGGTCCGATTTACCAAAGTTGGGTTCAGCCACTGCAGTGTATGCCTTGGTTAGATTACTGTAACGTTTGCTCAGTATGTTCTTCCCTTTGGTGGGGACAGTAATGTACTGTACATATTTCGGTAGCACTGACTTTAAGTTAAATGATTAAAATCACCCAACACCACAAAAGCAGCACCAGGGTATGTAGGATGCACTGCAGGTCCCACGGTATGTAAAACAGTCTGCATTTGATGGTCGGCTATTCCAGATTAGATAAACACAGTTTTGCCACAATCTTACACAATCTGTACACCATGACTGCTTGACAAGAGCAGCAACATCCCCTCCGCGAGTTTTGCCAGACTCCTCCAAGGTGCAGTCGCACCGGTAGATAGCATAGTCTGGTGGTGTGACAGCCTCATCAGGAGTGTATCCGTTTAGCCAAGGTTCAGTCTAATCTAGTGTCTAATCTGTCGTTGTGTGGCTAGCCTTCAGGAGATACCATCCATTTTATTTTCCATTGATTGCGTGTTAATCAGGAGGATGTTTGTCTCTCAGGGTAAACTAGGCGCCTCAGTCTTCGCTCGGTACCTCCCCGCCTGCTGCATTTCCTCCTCCGGCAGTGTGGCCCAGGTCAGTCCACTGTCGGTGTCCTCCCTGCTCCAGGAATGCAAGAAGCTGAAGTTGGTCAAATTCCACCTCAAACAGGCATAATCATACGTTTATGTGGTCACTTTGAAAAAGAAGGAAAAAAACACCTAAAATACAAAACAATACAGAGGTGGCTTCCAGGTCACGTCGAAGATGGCCGCATAGCTCTAGTGCTCTCCGACGATATCGCTAAACACCTCCCTGAAAAGCCAGTGAATTGTAAACATTTGACAGTTTTATCAAGATGGAGACCAGGGAAGTAAAACAAGGCAAACCACCATGGACACAGAGTTAAACAATGAGGAAATACAGGACAGCAGGAGCTGCTCTCCTGTCCACGAGGACATGGAAGAGGACGACACTGGAAAAGCTGAAAGATGGTCAAAATGGATATCTTATGTATATGCTAACCAAAAGCAATATGCTGAGACCCTGAATGTGTAGGACATGTTAGTACAGTAAAAAAAACATACTGCATTTGGAAATGTAAGAATTTATGTATTTATTTATTTCATTGTTTTTTTCTTATGTGATTATGCAGCCACTGTACAATGTTTAAAAAAAATAGAGATGGTGAGAATGGAAAGATCTGTCTTTGGTCATGGACTGATTGAATGATACCTGCTGTAATGGAAATGCAAATTATCATCCAACACATTTATACCCAGATCACTGATATAAATAATGAATAGGAGGGGACCTAAAACAGAACCCTGCAGCACCCCTTTGTGGATAGTAACAATATCAGAGCACAGACCATCATATTAAATGCTGTCATTTTGAGAATTGAGTCATTTTGAGAATTGAGTCCTTTTGCTAGGGTAGCTAGTAAACCAAGCAACTTATTCCTCAGAGGGTCCTCATTAAAGGAGTTTACGTTTTAAAATACTGTCGTCAACAGTATCAAAAGCTTTCGACAAATCAAGTGCAGTAGAAATGTCACTGACCACCTGTAATGCAGCTGTGATGGACTCTGCTTTCTCCTGGAGGCTGACTGATATTTCCATAAGGTGGATTGGAGTGTAAAAACACCTTTACTTGCTCACTTAAAAGAGCTTCAAGAGTTTTGGGCAGCACTACTAAATTTGATATTGGTCTATCGTTGGTTAAATTCGCTGGGTCTCTTTTAATCAAGGGAGAACAGAAGCTGATTTTGCTTATCTCTACTGTAAGATTAAAGGTATGCAATGGGCCACATAATCCGCTGCCAGTTTCAGAAAGCAAGGATCAATTAAATCTGGTCCAGAAGATTTTCTGGGATCTAGATTTTTAAAGGCATTATGAACTTTCTGAACAGAAAAAGGTACAAAGTTGAAAGGTTGAGCAGTGTACATTGGGAGGTTGGTGCAGGGTTTGACAGAGACACACCTCTTGGATAAATAACAAACCGGAGACCGGAGTGCCTGTTAAAACAATTCAGTACCTTCATTTTGTCATGGACAGGAGCAAGGTCCTTTAAAACATGGGTAGGCAGAGCGTGAGAGCTTTCACTCACAGAAAGAGAATGAATTAGGTTCCAAAATGTCTGTGGGGGATTTAGGGTCAGTGGTGATGGACAAATAGTTTTCTGTCCTGACTTTCTTAAAATAAGAGCATTTGTTTCTTACTTGTCTGAAAACAAGCTAATCAGCAGGTCGAACCTGCTTCATATTCTGAAGGAAGAATGTATTATTCATTATATCATAACTACATACATTCCTCAAATAAAACCGAGGAGTCAATTTAAAGTTAAGTCTCTGATAATCTGAAGCCAGCAATGAAGAAATTAACAAATAAAGACCATCGCCCAAATATAGAGCAGGGAAAAAAACAGGGGTGGCCAACCTCCTGCTTCCTGTCAATTGATGTGTATGACAGCATGGTGCACATTTCACTGTCATTAACAACTTCAATAGAGCAGGATGTACCCACTACTCTTCACAATAATCACAATAAAAGCTCTGTTAAAAATGTAATACTTCTGTCCATTGAAGAACCACAGGACCCTTAACTTGGGACAGTTACAGCAAGTGTTAGGTTTGTATGAACAACATAATACATGACTTTTGACTCTTCCACTCTTCTACCATCTGCAGCCTGGGAGAGGGATGGTACTCAAATATGATCAGGTTTACTTCTCAAACAGAGGAAAGGAGACATAAAGTCCTGCCTCTGATACAAGCCTTCTTCAGATAGAGCTGAGCTGAATAAATCTTCACTATTTAAATCAGTAAATACACATATATAGAGAAAGATAATATTCCAAAAAACACAGGTTTAATGGGGAGTTGGACGTCAACAGCTTTTAGCTCACTGCTCCTATGAATTAATATCACAAGCAAGAAAAGCTTGAGTTTGTAAGTGCTGGCTGCAGCAGACCAGGCCTGATGGCAGTGAGCTGGGCTGGTCCGGCACAATGTGAATACATTGAAGCAAAAAACATGGAAACAACAGAAAAACTAATACCCAGCTGACAAGAAACCAAATGGAGTTTTACATCCAACTAAATCCAAATGTCTTTGGCCCCGTGTTTGGCTGGTTAAAGCTACAGGGACAGCTCACATGTCTCAGAAGGAAGAAAAGATGGACAGGCTGTTCTCACCAATCAGATCCAGGTTACTGGTGACCATGATCAGTGAGGTAATGCTAATGAATCCTGCTGCTGTGAGCAGGCTGGAGGGATCCATCAGAAACTCATCCTACATACAAATAAGTGGAGGTACAACCAGAAAAACAAAGGCAGTGGCAGAAGATGAAATGACTGCAGATCCTTGTGAATTTCTAGATGAATGTGACTGTTGTCATATGTCTCAAGCTTGTGGATCCACAGTTTGTACTTGTTTGTCCAGGCATGTGTGGAGTTTGTGTGTAGACTCATGTCACATTATGTTAGTTACTGATGTTTGATTCCAACTTTAGATGTTTTGTGCAAACAGGAAGCTGAGTTGGTGCTTTGGCCTGGACACTGCTGGAAGTCATGGAGCTGTAAAAGAGCTTTGGTGAACACCCACACTGAATTGCATAGTGACTCTTGCAGCTGCTCGTTCAGCTGAGCTCCTCCATCACCTTTTACTTTGTTTGCTTTTGAATCGGTTTGTGTTCTCCCTCCATCAGCTCAAAAACCAGGCAGCGTGTTTCAGAAAAAAACACCTCATGCATAAAAATGATGATTTGCTAATAACGGCCCTGGAGCATAATTCTTATGCACACTGACAAAAATAGCAAACATGCTTAGTTGTAGTGGCTTGTTGTGATAGGTGGAGGTGGATGTGTCCCTGTGTGTGGGAGGTGACTCTGCAGGCCTCAGTGGTTTTGTGTTGGAGCTCAGGTGCAGAGCTGATGTCAGCTGGCAGCAGCAACACCTCCTTTTCACGTCCAGATTAAAACACCGTGACATTTCCTGTCTGTTCCTGCTGAAGAGATTTTATAAACCTGAGAGAAGTGGTGATGTACAAAATCCAGAAGATTCTAAAGGATTCAAGTGTGTTTTGAACAGGAAATCTCCTTTTCCAGTAAAGATATCTCCACGTTGACCCTACCTGACAGATACCTGTGCTCAGACAGACCCAGTCAAGAGAATGTAGTTTTAACCTTGAGTTTGTCAGAATCATTGCAGGATATCATCATTCAGTAAAGTGAGGACTTAGTGGAGCTGGGGTGTCTGGGTGTGTGACTGCGTTTTGCAATTTTACACATTCATACCCCATGTAATTATCAAAGTAGTTCTTCAATGCTGATCAACCACTGTGGAAAACTATCTGTAGAAGGTGGATCCAATCTGAATTCAATGAAAATGCAAACCAGTTCAATCTTTACACCAGCAACAACAACTACATCACCCTCTGCTTTAGATGTGTCTCAGTCCATCTCCTGGATCATCATGACAAGCTCCTGCTGCCATTAGGGGTCCCCATAGCAGATCAACTGGTTTGATCTCATCCTGAATCCTCCTCTTTGTCAACATCTGTCTCCCACATACAATCACCATCTCTGCTCCACACACACCCAAACCAACAGACACTGTCCCTGAACATCCACCGTGAGCTGGGATATACTCATTCCTAATCCTGTCCAATCTCATCCCTCCCGGTGCAAATCTTACCATCTGCAGCTCTGGTGTCTCCACTTCCAGCCCATGGCTTTTTGTCAGTGGCACCGTCTCCAGTGTTTATAATAACAACATATACAGTGTGCACAGTGTATATAACAGCTGCCCTCACTACCATCCTGTAAACGTTCCCTTTTACTCAGCCACCCACCCTGCCTGCGCTTTTTTCTTCATCTTTCTTCATCTGCACCCACCCACCACTGCTCCTTGCATCCTCACCACTCTGCTGTCCCTCTCATTCACATTCATGCAATCTGTCTAGCTCCTACTGGCTTTCACTCCTCTTCTCTGCAGGGCCTCCCTCCACCTCCAAGCTCTCCTCAACCTGCTCCCAGCTCTCCCCACACGTCACAATGACATCAGCAAACATCACGGTCCACAGACTCTTGACTGAGCTCACACTCTGAGTAGTCCCACCTCCACCCTGACCCCATGTGTCTCTGTGACTACACACCACACTGCCTTCATGTGTCCCTGCACTCCTTGTACATACCTCTTTGGACTGAAAATCACTGATTTCCAAATGAGGAGCTGGTGGACTGTTAAATGAACCATTCACTTACAGCAGAAAACATGGAGAACATGTTTCAAAAAAACATCTCACCAAGGCTCCTTTTGTTTTCAAACCTTCTAATCTGAAGCTGCTCACCTAAAATGGCCACCACCTCATCATCTTGGATGACCTCCAGCGATCCCGACACCACGAAGCAGAGGCTGTCCACGCTCTCTCCGGCATGGTAGATGAGGTCACCGGGTGCACTGTGAATGGTCTGGAACTCCATGGCGAGCGCCCGCAGGCAGCCGTCACTAGCCAACCGAAACGCCGGGTGTTCCTTAAACACCTTCCTGTTGAGGTGGACACAGATGTCCGCTCGCATGTCCTTAGGACAAATCTGCAGCACCTGCAGACATAGTTAGGTGAAACTGAGGTCATTCAATACAGCTATACCACAGCAGAACAGAAGAGAAGAGAAAAGGCAGGACATGGATGTGCAGCACTGGACTCTACTGACTGATGTCCAGTCCCCTCTGTATGATGCTCTACAGCAGCATCAGCTGCAGCCTTCTCTGACAGTTAGGACAGAAACTGAACAGCACTCCCCTCCTGAAGCAGGACTTGTTCAAGAACTATTCTATCAGACAGTAATGGTTTTGGCTAGGCGTACCTACAAACGAATGCTAAATAAGTGAACAGTAATATTGCAACTGAACAGACCAAGCCAACGGGTCAGTGAGCGCTACAATATTTCACTCCTATATTTCAGTTACATTAATCATATGGTTTAATAGACACACAGTTAAAACCAACACCACGACTCCACCCAGATCACCTCCAGACTGAGCTGGATGTGCGATCAGCTGATCACACTGTCAGCTGATCGATGTGTGCAGCTCTTCATCCCATCGTAATGAGATGAGACAAAAAGAGTTACCTGCAGTTATTTCCTATATAATCAGAAGTAGTTACTGTGCTGTGGTGCTGTGTGTGTTTATATAGTTACATTTTCAGAAATCCTATTGGTTTGTCCATGTGAGCACCTGTCAGCTCTGAGTCACTTGTTATTTCAGTCAAACACAATGAGGATAAATACAAATGATCAGGCTGCTAAAAGAGACCAATCGATTGGTTGATGAGTGGGTGGGATTTTATTCGACCAAGTTTTTCTTTGGTTGACTACAGCTCTAAAATTACATAGAAGACATTACCTGCAACTTGCCATAATTTTCATATATTTATGTATAAATGTTATACATTTACAAGGCAGGGGGGCGACTTCACCTTCTTCCATAACAGCTCCCACTTCACTTTGTATGCTGTGGGGAGTCACTTCAGGTCAGAATTACTATGCACATGTGGACATGGATGAAATTTCTAAATCTTGACAAGATATTTCAACCAGAAAGTGAAATACTATATTTCAGTTTCAGACAGCTGTGGCTAAATGTTTAGTGTGTTTGCAGATCCACTGTAAGTTGTAATGCACATGTGAACATGCTAAACTGATGTAAATGATGGTTCTCTGGAGAAATGTCAGATTGATTTCAGGTTTTCTAAAAGGATAGTTCATCAAACATAAACATTTCCAGAATGTACTTGGAAAGATTTGAAGTAGGTGTTATTTCTAGCTTATTATGCTTTTATCGTACTGGTCTGGCCCACTTGAGATCAAATCGTTCTGCATGTGGTCCCTTAAGTAAGATGAGATTGACACCCTGCAGTAAACAAAAGGAGCAGGGGAAACAAGGACAGATCCAGAGAGTCTTCTGTCTGTAACACAGAGAAATACATCACAGCGGCGTCAACAGGTCCGATCCGACCAGAACAAAGGCAAACAAACAACTACGAGCAAACCCCAAAGCCAAAGATGAGAGATCTTCCTCTGGGTTTCACTGCTAATGTGGCAGGAGATGACAAGAGACCTGTCTGTGGACCAGTTGTCTTCTTTACTCAGGCTGCACGTTGCTGTTGTTGTGTTGAACCGGTGTGGAGTGGAGAAAAGGGCCATTGTAGGAAGTCAGACTGTGATACTGTGAAGTTAACACCAGTGCACTGATTCTAACAAATGAACACACTTCAACACTTACAAAAGCTCCCCTGGCAGCTTGTTTTTGGACTGCAGCTCAGCATCTTCAGCAGTGTGCTTGCTTGGTTGGTTGGTAATGAAGATGGTTCAAAGGAATCTTGAGAATGTTTTGGATCATTCTTTAAAAACTAATTTTCTATAGTTTTGTAAATGCTGACAAAGAAGACAAAAAAAAGACTGGAATCTTTGTGTCCACCAGCGGTTTTGATCGACCAACAGCCAGTCATCACCAGGAGGCCATGGCTTGCTGCAGGACTGCAATGTTATAATGCAGGGATGTGAATGAGGAGGTTTGGCTGTTCATGTAGAGATGGATCCAAAGTGCTTGCAGCGACCCTGAGGATAAGTCAGTCACAGTCAGCTTTAGCTGTTATGCCTTTGTGATTGTAATGCTTTACTGGTCTATAGTGTTGTTTATTCTTGGACCTTCACATCTGACACTTCTGGTTCGGATGTGTGGTGTTTGGGTTTTGATCCCGTCTGGGATATGTTTTGATTGTTAGAAGCTGAGAGTCTGCAAGCAGTCAGCTGGAAAACAAAGAGGCTGTGGAACATTTTGGTGATGTCTTGTAAAAAGGGCCTCGTACTTGTGCTGTTATAGTTCAGGACTCATTGAGGTTCCAGAGATGTGAGCCTGGAGCAGGAAAATCAAACTGTGTGTAAAGATATTGGAGCACAGTGGATAAAGACACACATGAGACGTGACAGCTTGTGTGGCTGCAGATCGTCTCACACAGGCTTGACAGGGCCCCTTGTGATGCAGCTACACTCTGTGTGCGTTGTTACTGCTGTTGCCTGCTGCTGTGTGAGTGTCTTTCTCTTGTTGCCACCGCAGGCTCTGACAGAAACCATGGAGGGGGCTGTACTTCTTAATATGTGTGTAGCATGTGTGTGCACTCCACAGACGGACTGCTTCTCCATTAGCCATTGTTTCCTCAGCGATGTGATGAGGCCTGACATGTGGGAGTCTAGTGTAATGCAGTTCCTCACTGAAAAATTAACTGTACTGTCATATCGGCTGGACTCCCAGCCCTCCCTGCTGTCCGCCACAGTCTGCACACACCCAGCTGCTCAGCAGGAAGCCTGATCCAGCATGAAAGCTGGAGGTGACTGCACTGATCCTGCAGCTCTGCACAGTAGTATTTGAACACCACTGACAGTGATATGTGTCTGAAGCATTCATAACTGTGGACTGGAGTGCCAAACAAATCTTCAGGAGTTTGAATGGGAATATTCCACAGTTATACCTTTAAAGAGAAGATGGGCACATTTATCATCAACATCAAATTTGACTTATTTTAATACGTGTCTTTGTCAGTAACTTTTAGGGTACTAAGAGTACTATACCTGCCAGGTACTTTTACATCCTGCCTGCTGGGGAATGGTCCACCACTTTGAAACAACACAAGGTTTGTCTGTAGCTGCAGGCTCCTCAAACTGAATATGTAGAGTAGTAAAAGGATGAGTGCTGAGGATTTTTTCACAGTCCTCTTGAAAAAAATGAGGCAGTGCTTGGAAAAGCAGCAGGATCCATCCGAGCTTCTTCTTCTAGAAAGAGACAAAAGGTTTACACGCTTGGCACCACAGTATTAACATCAGTAATTATTTATAACTTGAAATATTGCCAACTTGGAGAATCAGTCAGGATCTAAAGGTGAGAAGGTGAGTTCTCACAGTTTATCATTTGTTCAACAGTCACCATCCTGAGCTCCATCACAACTCTACAAGTCTAATGTCTGATGTTTCCCATATCCACATAGTGATATACATGTACATTTAGTATTGTGTATCAATAAAATATGCTCTCTAAAATCTCTTCCTTCTTCAGAGACCCTCTTACTCTCAGCGAGCTGCACAGGATCCTCTCAGAATGGAGTGTTCTGATTGGTCAGTGGGTGGGCTTTAATCAATGTTGATCAGTTACCTGGAACACCACCTGCTCCACAGCAGCAGAAGTTACCATAGCGATATGTCCGAGTAAAACGAAAACCAGCACCGTGCCATTGAAAACCCAGAACTTGACCTGAAGTGATCTCACCAAACATGCAACACACCACAGCCTTGCCTGGATTTTTGTAATTTGTTGTTCTTGCATATACAGTATAGTCTAGGGGTGTAAGAAAATATCACACTAAAATATTGTGATATTTCGTGTGGTGATATGGTATTGATATTTTGTGTTTTACATTTCATCAGCTGTTTGCTTGGTTGCTGTGGTTTATTGTTGTATTCATGCCTCCGACCACCAGTTAGCAGCAGACGGGACCATTGGACTTTCCCCTCCTTCCACTGCTCTCCTCTCCCGAGGCCTCAGCCTTTCAGGTGCATCCACTAGCTGCAGGGAGTCAGCAGGATGTGCTGATGGCAGCAAATACAACCTAAAGCGGATGAATGCACTTATTTTGGCTCTCAGGAAAAAGATGGCTGTACACACATTCAGAGTTATGCCATATGCAAGATTTGCCACGCCAGAGTTAAATCCTCATGGCCAGACATCATAGCAATGTAAAGCTAACATGAAACAAATGGATGCCTCTCAGCTGACTCTGAAACAAATTCATATAAAGTTATCACCGCCCTCAACTCGTGCAAATCATACAGTCAGTACTGCACTTTATTTGAAGAACATTTTAGAAGGATACAGAGAGTTCATGATCCCTTTGTTCACATTGCTTTTTGGGATGTTGCAGAGACAATGTATTAACACTATTCAGAATTTCATTTGTGAGTTTACATAATAATCCCTCCTGCACATGCATTTGAGGCTTTTTTTCTTTTTACTTAAACAGGCAGAGGTAAATTCCTCTGTTCAGAATGAGATTGCACATTAAGAAGCACTAAGATGTAGGATGATACAGGAAGTGCAACACAAATGCAGGTCTATGTGTTTTTGTTTGTTTTATTAGGGCCCGAGCCCAAGAGGCAAGGGCCCTATTGTAATTGTAGCGTTTGTTTTTTCTTTATTATTACGTCTCTTTAAACCTTAATTTGACCCCCCAAACATGCTCCAAAACTCACCAAATTTGGCAGGGACATCAGGACTGGTGAAAAATTTGATAAAATGGAAAAATCAAACCCCCCACTGCCAAAATGGGCTCTGTAGCGCCACCTAGGCTCACAATGGCGCCCGCTGCGGCCCACAGGAACGTCGCAGAGACACGGGACCAAAGCCGAATTGAAGTACTCATCAAGACCTAAAAATCACGCGCTGGTACCCCTAGGCTAAAATCAACAGGAAGTCCACAGTTTGCACGCCAATCTTAAATCGAACGCCAAAATTTCACTTTCTTTAAAAACTATCTCCTCCCAGACCGTAAATGGTAGAGGCTTGAAAACTTAACAGATGACAGAGGAGACTGTGCTGACCAAAATGACTTCGGGGTTTTTTAATTACT
>OOFC01018821.1:0-18602 GCA_900323345.1 Pseudochromis fuscus
GGGGGTCTGTCGCATCCCTCCTCTTAATACAATAGTGTTTCTCTGGATGACAGATGCTGCTTAACCTGCCCTGACCCAGGCAGTTGTGATGGCTCAGCTGAGTGACAGGCCCATAGAGGACACACTGGGCCTCTGCTCCTCACTGTCTGAACTGCACAGGACGTCATGGCACCAAAACAAGCGGAGGAACTGTCTCTTCAGGCAGCCCCCCACAGTAATATATGTACAGCTGAGGAAAAGCTTAACACCATGAATTAAGGGTAGAGGAGGGCGCCCACTTCTGCTATCTTGTCCTATTGAGTAAAATATTGAGACAAA
The DNA here is from genome assembly GCA_900323345.1 of Pseudochromis fuscus. Lineage (NCBI taxonomy): Eukaryota > Metazoa > Chordata > Actinopteri > Pseudochromidae > Pseudochromis > Pseudochromis fuscus. The sequence continues at coordinate 319 of OOFC01018821.1, forward strand.
TTGAGTACTAAATCACTGCAGAGAAGAGTGGTATTGTGACAATGCTTGAAAGCCTGTAGACTGTCCATTGTCATGAAGTCGCCTCAGCAGCAGCAGCAGCAGCAGCAGCTCTGGGCTGCATTTATCATCACTGGGGACTTAGGAGGAAAGAGACCGTGCCATCGCTTTGTCATACTTAACTTGTCTATCTCCATTTGAGAAGACAGTGGAGACAGAGCTCGTAGGAACTGTATCACACAGTTATTAGTATTACAGTCAGATAGAGCAATGTCTTAATTGATTTTTTTTTTTTTTTTTCAGCCATACAATACCTGTTTCTAGTGCTGTTAATGGGCTTCTGTGATCCAGCTTACCAGTTGAGAAATGAACATGAATCCTGAAATTTACAAGAGGACTTCACACACAGCTGAAACACTGTGATACACACACACTTTCAGGTTTGTTTGGGTAAAATTCTTATGATGCTACATCCAGATGGCTTTCAGATATGGAGGCGGTTCGTCAGCAAGGTGATGCTGAGAAGGAGTGTGATGTTTTTAGCAACACAATGCACAAGCACAACAGGCTTTAGCACATCTCAACAGCTCTGCATTCCTCTCCCTCCTGCAGGTACTTCACTCCAGCGTCTCCTTCAAAACACGACCACTGTCTGTCTGTCTCTGCCCCCTCGCTTTGAGCCTCTGTCCTTTCAGCTGAAAGAAGTGCGTTTACGCGTATACTCCTTTCTGCCACTTTTCAATGCCTCATCCTGACCTGTTTCCAGGTTCAGCCTTGACGTACAGCCCTGTCCTCTGGGTGCAGGGCTGGGCGTATTGTCTGCTTTTGTAAGCCAGAGGTTTGCACCACAAAGAGGTGGTTATTACTTTACAGAAAATATAGCAAAACAATAAGCAGCCATATTTTGTACTGTGAGCCTTCCACAATGCTAAAAAGATAATGTCAAAAAATGCAGACTGAAATTGTATTTGCAAATCTAAGAGAGTAATTGTAAAATATATACATCATGTTCTATCCCATATATCTGAGCAGCGGCTATCGACAAAATGAAACTCTATGACCTCAGTAAGTGTGTCTTTACCACTTGTCCTTTCTTGAATTGTTGGAGTTTTCTTTAAAATTACAGGGCTTGTTTAGTCAGGCTGTGCTTAGTTCAAAAATAATTGATCCATCTAAAATAACACATTGCGCTGCTTTAATAAATGGTTGTGTGACCATGTATTAGTTTAAAAATTCCTCCACATTTCAACTATTATATATGTATATATTTTTATTTATAAACAGTGTAATGTTTGCTTGCCTGAAATTCATATTTAAAGTGTGCATTTACAGTGCGCACCTCATGTACAACTATTTTCTGAGAGCTTCAGCTTCATCAGTTCTCCTGCAGCCTCTCTGACGCCAGCCGCTAGGTGGCACTGTGTCTGTTTGGTAAAAGTCCTTCTGATTTCCCCCCCAAAGGCGCACAGCTATCTGACACCAAATTCTTTCACTGTCCACAGTGTCGGGGGGAAAAAGGATGATATGGCGCTCTCCTTTCACCAAAGAAAACATCCATGGTGGTGAATGAAAGTACGTTTTGTTCCGTGTACCCCACGTTTCCTTTATTTAAATAATTACAGCTTTAAATCTTAAGAAGGGAAACAGATCCTCATATGCACACCTGGATACAGACAGTGCAGGATAAAGTTGATGTAAGACGTGTTGTCAACACATTGTTCCTTTTGTTACAAGTATCATTTCAAAAATCAAACTAAACAATTATAATTAAAGACCTACAAACATAAAAACACATTTAGAGTTACATAATAACAAATAATTTAGCAGATGCCTTAATAAAACTAGGATAAAATTAAAATAGGTTATGTTAGTAGATTACTTCTCTCTCTTTAAGTCGGATTAGGTTTTAACTGTAATTGTCAATGTTAATGTGAAATTTGTTGGACTATTGTCTGAAAGTCACCTAAACATAAAGAACATAACGCTGTTTTAATACATTTATGTCTTAATCCCAGGATATGGGTCCGCTTAACCTGATATAGATAACCTGAGTTATTATAGGACCGCAGCTAATTAACCGCTGAAATAAATTATCCTAATGTGGCCTTGCAAAAATGCTCTTTTTAAAAGACTATAATACTAAGAGAATACTATTGATTATCGGAACCAAGGCCCAATATCATCCACATGATTTAGTTCCGATTGTCTTTTAAGGAGGATTTTTCCCGTTGGGACTGAGTTTCACACAAGACTGAGGCTGGAGTTTGATTGGCCACAGAGGTGTGATCGACGCGCACTTTATAATATTAGTCTGGTTTATTCTAACATCAATATCAGCTCATATATTTTAGGAAACATTTCTGACTGGGCGTCATCCCTCAGTCAGTAACCTGCTATAAATCAATCTAGTGAGGCCAGTACTGGACAATTTTATTATTCGGCATAGATTTCAGATTGAGAATGTGATTTTTAATCCACAGGTACGAGTGAACAAATTAAACATCCATCTTGTAACTTCAGGTTGGGAAATGATACCGGTTCATGTATATTTGTTTTATTTTCTGGATTTCTAAAAGCTGCAGGTGCTCGTCAGGTTCTTCCTTGTTGGTGGTGTAACGATACATGTATATTTAAATCTTAAATATGCTGGTGAACGTGTTGCACTGCATGGATCAGTGGGTTCAAGGCATTAAAAAAGTTTGTTTGTAGGTGAAGAGGAAACCAAACAGCAGTGTGGAAAATTCACTCCAGCCTCTGTTATTCCAGTGGAGATGAGAGCTGCAGGAATTACCCTCATCTCAACTGCTGTAGACTAGTAATCTGCGGTATGGTAAAGATCCTTTCTTTGATTGAAAAAAGTGTTCTTTATTTTCCGCATCCAGTTCAAATCTTGATTTTGGGCAGAACATTACTTTTTTTTAAGTGAAAGCCATTTCTATCATCTGATTTACGCACACTACTTTACGATCCCTTTGACTCTGTGGACCACCTTAACAGCATTTGTCCCGCCCTCGAAGCTTTCTTTGGTCGCTCTGATTGGCTGAGACCTCGTGGATGGAAGTGGCTGCAGAAATGCAAAACTTGTTGCTGGCTCCTCTGGACGCGTTGATCTCACACAGCGCCAAGCGGTAGAGCGGAGTGTGAGTGTATCTGTGAATCGCTCCCAAGTGCTCTCAGACCACACCAGACAAGACTTGGTAAACGGAGGGACGCACACATTGGGAACGAAACAGCACTGAAAGGACGTAAGGCACAGCGCCTCATCACTACAAAGCGCATGAGTGGCAGTGCGTGAAGAATGCTGTCAAGCCGCTCGGTGGTTGTGGAGTGCGGGTAGTGCGCGCCGCGCTGCTCCGGCTTTAGGTCGCATAAACAGACGCCCCGGTTCTCCGGTACCTGGGGTCGGAGAGCCGTGTTTGTGGACTTCCCATCACACTGGACCTTTTGGCGACATGCCTACGCAGCCGTTTTCAAGATTTTGAAGGACATCGGTGGGCTGTATTTATTTAAAAACAGATTTTCTTCTGTCAGAGCCAGACCCGCAGAGACAGTTTGAAGTATATGGCTCCAATTGGACTCTTTTTTTTCTTCATTTCCAGTATGGGAACTTGTACAGAAAGTCATTCTGGGACATTTGACGTCGGGCTGGAATAATGAACTAGTTGAGAGAACTGTTATATATCCCGTTTGCTCCAGGTCTTTTGCGCTTTTTTTGTAGTTTGTTAGCGAGCTGTTTTGTGGCATGTTTGCCCCGAAGAAATGCGCACAGAGAAAGTTTGGAATGCGATAGGTCACTCATGTAGCAGGTAAAATAGCAGTGATTTATATTTCTTTAACTAAACTAGATAAAAAGAAGAGCATTAATACGGGAACAGATCCAGAGTTTACGTGCGTATTTGGACACACTGTCACCTCCGCGTCCTTGGATAAGTTGAAAAAGCCCCAGTTGATTCGCAGCAGTGAGAACTTGTTTGGTGAGTTTTAACATTTAAAGTAGATCAAGCAAATTAATCAGTAGTGTGATAACAAACGTTTTAATACTTTTTTGTGCATCTTTTTGTTTTCCTTTTGGGGGCAGACGGAAAAATAGACAGTGCGCCGATGTCTGGCAAACTGGCCGTCATGTGGGATTGATTGCAGGGGAGTATGTTTGGGCTGGAGCAGTTTGGTTCTCAAATTAATAGCAGAAACCCTGGCCAGTCAGAGAGAAACATAAACCAACAGAGACTGAACATGGGCTCCCACTATAAAAGCCCAGGTTTTCACGCTGGAGGCCCACCGGGAGCCGTGGAACCCGGCATGGGCCCTCTAAACGAGCCGCAAATGCTCGGGCTCAATATGAACATGAACGGAGAGCAATACGGGGGCTTTCATCCGCGGGGACACTCAGACATGCATGCAGGCGGCGGACTTCAGCAGCAGCAGCAACAAGGACCGATGCATGGATTTTTTAACAACCAACAACCTCATCAAGGACATCCTCACGGCCACCAGCCTCACCCCCACCAACACCACCCTCATTTCAGTGGGAATTTTGGAGGCCCAGAGCCAGGATCATCATGCCTGCATGGTGGCAGGCTAATGGGCTACAACAACAATGGCATGGGACCACAGCAGGGCTTTGGAGAAGGATTTGATCCTCTCGCTGAGGGACAGACAGGGGATGGCTTTCCCCAGCAGCAGCAGCAACAGCAGCAGAGGCCCGGTAACATGCCTGACTTTCAACATCACGGGCCTCCCAGTGGCAACCACGCTGTCCCTGCCCCCTGTCTACCCCTGGACCAGTCACCTAATAGAGCAGCATCCTTCCATGGTCTTCCTTCTTCCTCATCTTCCTCTTCTGAGTCTCATGGTTTGGAGCCTCGACGGATGCCCAACCAGGGAGCTGTAGAGGGATTAGAGTATAACTTCCCAAGCGAGCCTCCATCAGGACATTTTGATGTACCTGTGTTTTCCCCATCAGAATCAGAGTCTCAGTTACCACATTTTGGGCCAGGAAGGCCAGTCCCCAGTGGGAATTTCCCAGGGAACCCAGGCATGCCACGGACACCAGGTATGCAGGGCATCTCTAAAGGACACCAGCCGCCACCACAGCCCCAGCAGCCTCAGCATGGAGTGTTTTTTGAACGTTTTGGAAATGGCCGGAAGGTGCCCGTGGGAATGGAGCCGGGGGTCAGTGCGAGACATCCTCTCATGCAGCAGCAACAACAGGCAGGCTTGATAGCCAGACAGAACTCATGCCCCCCTGGCCTCCCTCGACCCCCTCAGGCTGAGCCCGGCTCTGCTAACCCTAACATTCTGGATGGAGGGGTCATGATGCCTGGCCAACACAACCAGTTTGAATATCCCATTCACAGACTGGAAAATAGGGGTCTGCACCCCTATGGGGACCCCATGTTTAATATGCAACAGCCAGCTCCTCCTCCCTCTCAACAACCCCCAAATCAGAGGTTGCAACACTTTGACTCTCCTTATATGAACATGGCAAAAAGGCCGAGATTTGATTTTCCTAATGCTCATGGCGGCGAGGGCTGGTGTGGCAGTATGGATAACCACCTTTCCCCCTCTGCCTACCCCGGCCTGCCTGGAGAGTTCACTCCACCCGTGAATGAAAGTTTTGCACCAGGTCCCCTGCAACATCCAGGACCTGAGCAGCAGTCACTGCAGCAGCGGCAGAATGCAGCCATGATGATAAAACAGATGGCCTCTCGCAACCAGCAGCAAAGGATGAGGCAGCCAAGTCTCCAGCAGTTGGGTCACCATGGCGATGTACCTCCTGGTCCAATGGCTCATGGAGGCCCAGTCGGGAGCATGCCTCAGCCCAATTTTGACAGGGAGAATAGTGGCAGGATGCCCAACATTGATGGACAAAATCCTCATGTAACTCAGGAGAACTCCTGGTTTCAGGGGTCCCACCCACCAGGAGAGATGATGTCACGGCGTATGGGTGGAGCAGGTAATGAGTCAGGGCCGCATGACATGGGGCTGCAGCAGAACGGGGCTGGGATGATGTTTAGGCCAGGCATTGGCATGCAGGAGCCCATGAGAATACCAGGAGATGGACATGTGCAGACCCTTCATTCCCCGGGCATGCACTCCCAGTTCAGTGGCAACATGGGAAACCTCTCACAAATGCAGTCTCCAGGAGCAGGAGCCGGACATCCAAATGCACCAGCAGAGAGGCGGCCAGCTGACTTCCCTGCACCTCCATTGGGAGCACAGCCAACGTTTCCCTATGGGGGGGGCAACCGTCAGGGGCCGCCCCACAGTGCTCCCCAGGGGGTGAGCACCTCACCAGGGAGCTACCCTCCTCAGTCTGAGTTCCCCTCAGGCCAGCGGTCGTCTGTTAGTAAGCTTGGAGCTCTATCCCTCGGGAACTTCAGTAAAACCAGCGCTAAAGACAGTGTTTTTGGCCAAAGCTGCCTAGCGGCCCTTTCCACGGCCTGCCAGAACATGATCGCTAGCCTAGGGGCCCCAAATCTTAACGTAACATTCAACAAGAAGAACCAAAATGAGGGCAAGCGAAAACTGAGTCAGACAGAGCAGGACATTAATAGCAGCACATCTAATGGGACTGGCAGTGCTGGTCCTGAATATTTTCAGAGCAGCACTTCCCAGAACAGCCAGATGCCTGGCACTGGGAATAGCAACTCTAAGCCTGCAAGTCAAAGCCAGACGGTGCAGGGGGAAGCCAGTGCCCTCTCCCCAAATTACAACATGGACGCTACCCCGTGCAGTGAGGGGAAGGCAACAACAGGGAGTGGGAGAGGGAGAGGGAGGAGAAAAAGAGACAGTGGACATGTGAGCCCTGGAATTTTTTTTTCCTCTGACAATGGTAACCCTGTTGTAAGTCCAGGCCAGCAGACCCCCTCGGCTGGCGTTGGGGAGAGGGGTGGGGGCACGCCCCATGAGAAACACCTCCAATCACCCTCATGGGGAAAAGGAGGTGACCTAATGTTGGGGGACCAGGCTGACCTTATGTCTTCTTTAGACAGTGGCATTCAAAGTGTCGCCAAGTCTGACAGTAGCTCACCAAGAGTGGACTTTCCTGACGATGTCAGCACCCACTATGGGAACGAGGATGAGGTGTCCTCCAGCTCAGATGCAGGAGGCGCCTCAGCCAACAAGCCTAATCGCAGCCCTATGATCACCGGCTCACCCAAAATGCAGAGGAGTGACCATGGGTTGATAAATGGACAAAAGCCCCTAGGCATGGGCATTAACAATCATACTACCTCGACACCAGACAGCTATGGACTGAATGCTGGTGTGGGCACAGGGGCCAGTGGGGTAAGCCACCCGGGCACTCCTGGCGTGGAGCAGGTACGCACCCCATCCAGCACGTCTGGCCAGGAAGAAATCCATCCTCTGGAGATTCTGCAGGCCCAGATCCAGCTACAGCGGCAACAGTTCAGTATCTCTGAAGACCAGCCCATGGCCATGAAGAATGGCAAAAAGAATGGAGACTGTCCCTCACAGAACGGAGACAATGAGATGGCGAGCTGCAGCCCGGATGCTGGGAAGAGCTCAATGGGCACTATTGACCTTGACACCCTCATGGCAGAGCAGCACGCCACCTGGTACGTGCCCGGTGACAAGGCCATGATGGACGGGTCAGAGGATGACAAGACCATGGGACCCTGGGAAAAAAACAAGAGCCAAAACAACAGTAAAGAAGGTAAATGAAAGTTTTATTCCTTTGGTTATATTTTCAACACTTTTCCTTTTCCCCCTCCACTTACATGCAACTCAGACTGCACTAACTTTAATATTTTTCTCATAAAATGATTGCATTTTAGTTCTTTAAATGATATTTATTTTATTTAATATTTTTTCTACTCCAACATAATGGGTAAAATGCTGTGGTGAGGCTGATAATAGGAAGATCCTTTGTGCTGCAGAAAGCAGCCGTCTCTGTTTAACTGGCTCTTTGAGTTTTAGAGCTTTAGCTTACATGAAGATTATACATTTAATGCTACCCTCATTCAGTTTTTACTAAGAATAAAATATCTATATTTATGGGACATTTTTCTTGTTTAATTGCGTCCGTATTAGAAAGTGTAAAAATTCTAAGAGAAGAAAAGCCACCGTATTAAAGAAAGTAAATGTTGTCCAAAGTATTTTAAAGGTTTCTTCATTGTACAGACACTTCAAAAGAACAGCTCAAGAAAAGTAAACATTTCCTGTGGTTCTTTATCTCGGTTTTCAGGGTGAACAACTACATTGAGAAGATTAATAGCTTTCTGAGGATATGCGTTTGCGCAGCGGGGTTTCCCTCGCCTTGTTACGTGTTTGTTTTTGTTATTACCATGGGATAATACAGAGCTGCTCAAAGTCAATAGATTTTACATCGGCCGGACAGGATTTCAAGGAAAAGATATCATTGTGAAATTATTGCTATTCAGTTGTAATTTTTTTTAGCCTACTGTGGGAAATAGATATATTTTTTATTGAAATTATTATGCGTTTTTAAATGTAGTTTCTTTATTGTTAAATCTATCGTTTGTTATAATTTTTTTAATCACAACCATTTCTTGCTATTATGTAATTGAATATTTTTGGAGATTTAGGGTTTCTAAAGAAAAGTGGAAAATGACCTAAAGGCACAGAAGCAGTTTTTCAACCAGACGAGATATATGTAATGTGTAGAGGTGGGTTCATGGCTGCACTTTAGTTTTATCTTAATGCTCTCATGGTGGCTCTAAATCAAAATGCACATACATTATTTTTACACTACTTTTCAGCGATGGATTAGTTTATTCTTTCTTCCTGTAATAATATAATGATGATGTCAATAATTATTTTATTAATAGTTTTACTTCATCGTTGGTTTAATTTTATTTTGTGCGCTTTAACAATGGTCAAACAAATAGTTTTGCATTATTATAATACAATTTTACCGGCAGTATGTATTAGATGTGATGTTTTTATATTTTGGTGTTTTGTTGTGTGTGTGTGTGTGTGTGTGTGTGTGTGTGTGTGTGCCTTTTCGTTTTCTTTTTTTACGCTCACTATTTACAGAGTAGACAGAGCTGGTTGATGTTGCTCCCTAAAAACAAATAATAAATAATTACTTAGTGTCACGTTTAATCTGTCGGATTTTCGTATAAATAATAATTTGGATACATATTTTTGTGCTTAGCGCTCAGCGCGTCTCCAGCGCCTCTTTGTTCTGATGAGTGCGGGTGCAGAGAGGGGCGGGGGCGCGCATCGCGCGGACTCTGGAGTCCGGGCACATTGTTTATATGAGACTGAGCAGAGGGTGTCGGGTTGTTGCACTATTGCCATTACGTCGCGACAGCACTGTAACTTACCGTTTAGATTGTGGTTGTAGACTCCATCACTGCCCATCCTACTTCCAAACCAGTTGAACTACAACAAGCAGAGTGCATATCCGTTTAATCCAAAATGTTCAGAACACATTTCACCTCACCCAGTTCATTTTTCTTATAATTAAAAGGGGCTTACTGTTGCCATAGAGTGATAAATAACATCAACACATTTCATAATGATTAATAAATATTTTTATGCCATTGAGATGAAAACTCAGCAGTGATCAAGCCACAATCATCCTGTTGCATTCACTTACTGAACTTCTCTGAGGCTGACAACACATTAACTATGTAAATGAACTCAAATCAGTAAGTATTTAAAAGTAGTATAGTCTGTTGCTTTGGTCTCCATCCCCTCCTCCTCCTCTCTCCTCCTCTCCTCCTCTCCTCCTCTCCCAGCCCTCCCTGTATGGACACAAGGCATGCAGCTCTGGAGCGATCGATAGCTAGTTAGCACAAATCACGGCTCCTGACAGTTTCTCATTTGAGTGCTTCAGACAGCAAAGATGAAAAAAGGGTGGAGGTGTATTTGGGAGGGGAGGGGGATTTTGAGATTGAATCTGATGCTTAGGCTACACAGAAGGGAGCAAAATAACATAATAATTTAAGATAAGTCATAGCCCACAGTGTAGTTCCATAAGAGCCAACATCCTACAGGCTTTTCACGCTGCAAAAAAATATCCACCTCAACCAGTCAGTCTGGTTTTAAGTCCCCAGTCTTGTAAACAAAAAACTGCCATTGGCAAGATAATGTCAGTGACTAATTTTAAACAAATCCGAGCGTTTCTTTAGTCGAATAGCCTCAACTTGATCAAAGAAAGATGATCACTTTAATGAAGAGGAAATTATTTATGTAATTCTACTGACAGAGGAAATTATTCTCAAGCCATTTTAATTCATTTTTAATCATTTGAACAAGATGACGTCACCTGTTGTGCTGCGTTTTTTCAGTGGAAATAATGTGAACATTTATATTAAGAATATTTTTTATTTGCTAACGTAGTAGATATGGATTTTCTATCTTGAAAACTTCCCAAAACTTTTTTCATTCACATTTCCAATATATACTTTATTTTTCTTTCAGTAATGCTCAATAGTAATAAACAGTAAATAGATAAATATGAATGCAAATAACTTAATTAAACTTACAAAAGAAAATGTAAATAATTCTGAGCAACACTTTCAGTTCCTTATTTCAATTTTTGGGTACGTGATTTTTACATGTGTGTGTAGTTGTCAGGTGTTGTTTGCCTAAATGTGAAATAATCTGTTCTGAGAGTTAAAACATGACAAGTATTTGTTGGGTTTTAGTTTTTTCCCTGTGATGTGAAAGAGCAGGTGAATTGTCGAGGAGTTTCCTTCAGATTATCTGATGGCAGCGAGTAAAAGAGCAGGGGTCACTTTGGTCCCTATAAGGTGAAAGTGTCCATCGCAGATTCACTGAGATGTTGAGTGTGAAGCAGTGAAACTTCAGATGATTGTGTTGCCAGGTGTGTTTGTCTCAGCGCTATGAGCAGAAAAAGAGACTCGCCATGAGACTCAGTGCAGAAATTTAATATTAATGTTTTACCAACTTCCTACTCAGACAACTAACAGATGAAGTTGAACTGTCCTTACAGGAACTGCACTCTCACTGCTGATGTGTGTTCGCCCACATCGTCCCAGCTCACCCTCTCTGTGGTCCCTCTGCGCCTGTTTAAAGTGATGCGTGTGGCAATAATATCCCCCATTGGACCCCATATTTGGCCTCCTCTCTCTGTAACATTGTGTAGCTCAAATTTTTCACAGTTCATACACAGTGGTACTGGTCGCGGTGAGCTCATGGCCTGCACGGTCTGGTGTGCTACACGGCAGCTTTCTGCTCCCACAGAAGTGTTGAGGTGTTCACATGATCAACTTTCCCTCGTACAGTGTCAGTTAATATTATTTATCCTTTTTTTTTGTAAAAACATTTTTTACACGCTTCCTCTTCCCTCCTCGTCTATATATCTTAGCCAGAAACTGCCTGTTCGTTTGGAAACTCGTGCATAGTCTTGATAACAGGCAACCAGCAGGCGTAGGAAGTGATTCAGTTATTTTTATTTTTACTTTTCACTGTTTTTTGCCACATAGACTTATGTGACTTTTTTTTTTTTTTCTTTTTTATCAGCACATTTAAAACACTTCACAGTTGACCTCGCGGAGTAGTTTCACTCTTCACGCTCAGTAATCAGCCCTTAAACAGCTCAAATAATGATCAAATCTCTGTCACTCCGACTTTGACAGGTTTGAAAAGAAGGAACTTGCATCTTATCACACCTACTAGAAAGCACTTAAAGCACAGAAAGAGCCGTATTGATATTCCACCGTGGAGAACAATCCTGTGAGACTGGCTGGCTTTGACATTTCAGCACGACAACAACCCCACAAATCACACCAGTAATTTCTGTTTCCTTTTTCTAAAAAAGAAGAAAGTGATTGGCACATGCTTGAATGTGGAAAAAACAGCTTGGGGCAGTCTGTGTTCTTTACCTGTCATTACAAGGTGTTTCATATTGACTTTTTCAACAACACATATCCACCAAGCCTCTTGCCTCCTGTACTGCAGTAATGATAATCATTATGATAATCATAGCAATTAGCATTGGTAATATTGTTTTCCAAAAGTCATAATTCATCCTGCAGCAAACTACTTTAAGTTTACTCGAGTATTGACAGGTTCATCATGAAGAACAGGTAGTCGGTGATTTCAGATACATTAATGTAACAACAGTGTTTTTGAAAACTCTCGTCTGTGGTGGAGAAGAAGAAAATAGCACTTTATAATATTAAATATACATTTATAAAACATAGCATTTTTATTGTGTGTGTGTGTGTGTGCGTGTGTGCGCATGACTGAGTGACAAAGGGCAGGATTGTGGGCACTGCAACTTGATAGTATGGATTTGTCATCTGTAGACATAAAGTTTGATTTATTTAGACTCGGTGTCAGGCTCACGGCTTCAGCCCCCGATCTCAGGTGTCTCGCTTGGTGCAACACGCACGCTTAATTCTAATGTGTTGAAAATATTTAGGAGTATTTACTCGTGTCTTGTAAATAGTGCAGGACTGAAAAAAAGCATCTATCTTGCATTTAAAGTGTCTTGAATTTAAGACGGTGTTTGCGAGCGCGTGCATTCCTGTTTGTTTATATGATGCGTTTGTGCACGCACGCATGTGTTTTCAATGTTCCTGGGCTTTTTGCAAGACACTGAGCACTAGTGACAGTCAAAGGAAGCCTATTAAAGAAGCGTGCTTGTGACTGATGAAGAGAGAAAAAGATGAACAAAGGTGTCAAGCCTTTTTGCTTTGCTGGATTTTCAACTCTTCAAAATAGAAGCTCATCCGGTGTTTTGTTTTCCCTGGGGAAGGGTGTTAGAATAAAATGAAACTTGTCTCAGCATGTGGTAAATATTCTCCTTGGATGCAGCAGGGAATGGAAAGCTGAATTTATCTGGGAGATGCACAGACGGAGGAATTCCTCAGCTTTGCGGATGTACGTGTCCACTGCCTTGCTGAGTGATGGCCACGATGGTCTACACAAAACAACAACAAAAAGTGCATCAGTCTGACACAAATCCCCTGAAAGGTGTCCTGAGTTCATGTGTTGCCCGTAACACAAGTACTGCTTTTGAAATCTGTGTGTGTGTGTTTGCAGAGGTGTAGATGTTGTCATGCTGCCAGCAGCGGTTATGTTATTTGCCATACAGGTAGTTGTCAGGCACCTTTTAATTTGTATTGAGGAGTTGACAAATGAGTTATGACATTGGAGCTGTTTCTCCTGGGAGACGGAGGTAGAGACTGATGGAGTGCAGGAGAAAGTCACACACAGATACAGAGAAGTTGTTTTTTCAGAGAACATCTGTAGTTTCGCTTATGAGGCGAGTGGCTGGGTAATAGCTACCATTTGCATTTGTGGAAGAGAAAATAATTCAATTCAAAACATTTTTTTGCATCACTTTCATGCTCCATGACTGTGTATGTAGGGTTTTTTTAATAAACATATTTCTATATATTTTGTAATGTAGTTCCTCTTAAAAATATAACTAGTTAACACCCAACATAAAAAGACTAAACTAACAACATAAGTTTGAAATTGTGTGTATTATTGTATAGATTAAAATGACCCTTTACTTCTTTTTTTATATATTAATTTCAATTTCTTAAGCAAAATTTAGAACCGTTTGAATTATTATTATTATTATTATTATTATTCAAAATTAAAATCTCACTCGCTCCTAATTTCAAAATCGTCACTTCATGTGTGATCGACCTTTTCCGAGGAGGTGGAAACAGAAAACAAAGTGTGGAGGACTGAGCAGAAACAAAATAGAGACAGTGAAGTAGATCAATATGTCACTGACTTGGATGACATGCTGGACAGGTCCTGGACATGGTTGTGAGTTATGAAGGAGGCACTAAATCACTTCCCATGTTCTGATTTGTGTCTGGTTTCCTAAGCACTTCTTGTGGCCAGAGGGGGAGGTGTGTGTCTGTGTGTGTAACTGTGTGTGTGTGGGTATGAGTTTGAGGGGATGGGAATGGGTGTGTTACTGGAGAGTAGGTAACAAATGCTGGGGGCAGTACCTGCCTGGGCAAGTTTTTTTTTTCTTCTTCTTCTCCTTTATGTTGCAGGCCAGAGAACAGAGAGGAAATTCAAACCAAAATAACCTTTGTGCCCTTGCCTGAGAAATGTGCCCCCTGCTCCCTTCAGATATTCTCCCTGCTTTGAAGGAAAGGTCACACGACGGCAGTTGGGTGGAGTTAAGTTAAGTGGGGGGTTTGCGGGGAGCTTCATAAGCCCCCCACCCACTCACCCACCCTGGGGCATGGATACCTAGGACATGGATACCTGGGACAATACCTCTGTTAGCCCCATGTACACCATTAAAACATTTGTCAACATACCTATAGTTGAAGGATATTATTTGATTTTGTGTAAATTGCCTCAAACAATTTTTTCGGCACTGATTTGTCGTCATTTTTGAAATTGTGGCGAGGACCTTAAACTGCTCTATTTCAGCCAGACAGAAAGATTTTCTTTGCTTACATCTCCTTCCTGCTTCAAATCAGACCTTTTTCTTATCTCTTCTCCTCTTTTTTTAAAAATCAGACTTTCCCTCTGTGGATTGTAACGGGTATTTTGTGCTGACAAAGACACAGTCCTCACGCTAGACCAGAGTGGTAGTTGTTATGCTAAAGGAATCTGACCTGATGTCACACACTGTCATAGGACCGGAGGCCTTTGGGTGTTTTTGTCAGCGAGCGGAGCGTTCTGATTGGTCTGGTTTGTGTTCAGAGAGGATGGGGTCGTGGCCTCAGGAGCAGGAGGTTAAAGGTGAAGTGTCGTCATGGAAGTATAGAGCTTGGGATAGAAAGGGCACAGGCCCGCCGCATGGGATACTAGGGCATGGGAAATCAGTGTGACGGAGGAACTTGCACCAAGAAGAAGCTTTGTGGATCCAAACCCTTTGACACACACACACACACACAGCTATTTTCCCATTAATATCCTTTTTTAAATTTTTTTGTTCTTACAAATAAAAACAAAATACAAATAACAAACACTGTGCTGTTGCTTTTAAGGTTAATTAAAAAAAATAATTGCTCACTGTAAGACTTAATATTAAATTTGTAGACAACACAGTCTCTAAGCAGCCATTGTTTACCTTCCTGTGTTGCTTCGGGTGTGTTGAGTGTGTGCGGTATGACATGTAAACCCGTGTCAGGCCGTCAGCTCCCAGACACATTGGTGTCATCCAGACATCCAGAGCTGTGCGCTGTGCTCCCTGCCTGCATGGCATTCGAGCTCTACTCATCTCTGTAAATCGTTTCTGGCTGTGTCTGTGAGACGGCTTCACAATCCTGCTGCTGTGTGTGTGCGTGTGTGTGTGTGTGTGACTCTGTGTGTGCGTTTGTGTGCGTGTGTGTGTGTGTGTGTGAACATCATCACCAGGCACCAAATAAAAATGTACCGCACTCGGGGCGAGAGATATGGTGATATAAGTGCATCACATTAAATTTAGTATTTACTTAACATATCACTTTGGTAATCTTTTGTGGCTGTAATGTGGTTAAGGATATTTAGGTGTGTTTGTGGCTCAGCGCAGCTGCCTGTGCTGTTACTCCTCCCGTTTTATTAGGCATTTTCCCTCTTGCTTGTTGCAGCTAAGCACTTGTTCCCTTCGGATGAATAGGCTATTATTGAGATATTACCGTGGATATGAATTTTACGTTAGTCAATGAACAACCATAACAAGATAGGTCTTGTTGAGGGGGGGAAAAAAAAAGATTTTCCCGCTTGTAAAATGTCATGGTGATTTGGGATTTAGACTTGTGTGATTTAGAATTTCACACTGCCGTTTGCACCTTTGAACGAATCCGCCGGCATGGATAATGCTTACAATTTAAGTGTAGTGTCTTGATTTTTTCCAGTAAAATCACACCCCTCGAATCCCCCCGGCTACCTTTATAATACTGACTGATATTTTAATCTTGTGGCGGTCAACTGTTTGGCTTATTTTACAAGTGGTGGCGTTTACAGATGATAATTGAAAAAGTATATTTTAACAAATGGCAGTTAGATAATTTCAAGGGAAATCTTTTAAATTCATAAGTGTGTGTTCAGCCTTTCCCATAGATTTTATAGAAGTATAAAAACAAAGCCCATGATGAGGGGCAGTAAACACAAGTCCTCTGATAATACAAGTGATAAATCTGTGTGTAACATTTTTTCATGGTTAAGCTATGTATTTTTTTTGTCAGTGTATGTTGAAGCTGAGTAATGTGTCTCACTGGAATTGTGTGAGTGTGTGTGTGTGTGTGTGTGTCTGCATGCACGTCCATATGCATGTAGGCGTGTGTGTGCATGCGGAACAGCAGCTGAGGGCTGGTGTGAGTATGGCGGCAGCAGTGGTTGGCGTGTTGTGTGTTTTTGGCTGTGTGTGTTGTCAGTTTGCTGTGTGTCAGCAGTGAGCCAGGGGAACGCTTGGCTGCCTATTCAGGCCGGTGAGGACCCTGCTGTGCCCAGCTAGCATGAGCTGCTGGCGGGTGCTGGAGGGCACAGCGCTGGGAAGAGGGAGTGTGAGTGGGTAGAATGGAGAGGGGGTGATACTGGCAGGGGGTGGGGATCAGCCATGCTGAGGTGTATGACTGGACCCTCTGGCAAATGTGAGATCTTGTCACAGCCGCCACCAACACTGCTCTAAATCCTCATTTCTGCCTTACCCCCCGCACCCTCAGCCCCCACTTACACCATGTCCCCGGTCCTTGGGAGGGAGATGGAGACAGAGAGGGAAATTTACAGAGACCGGCAGTCAGAGAGGCAGATGAAACAGAGAACAACGGGAGGCTTGGCTCCCTGACCTTTCACCAAATCCCCCCACTTTTCCATTCCAGTGGTCTCAGCCCAGACAGGCTGGGGGGCAAGCCTGCCTCAGTGCCTGCATGTCTGCCTGGCTCTCTTGGTCATCCTAGCTGCTTGGTCTTGCCTAACCTGTCTTGGCCTTCTCTTCTTTGTCTCCATTTTGTTTTAAAAAAAAAAAAATCATATCACTGCTGCCTCAGGTTTTGTGATATAAGAGAAGGGAAATGAAAACAGGAAGCCAAGCTAAATAATAGAGATTTAGCAGAGAAGGGTGAGGTTAAAAAAAAAAAAAGAGAGGGGGGAAATAAGGTTGTGGATGATAAGGAGGTTGGTTCAGTGCTCCTCTTTTCTCTTAGGTGAGCAGCACCCTGACTGGAGTGTTGTGATCTGCAGCCTCTGTGCCCAGACTGTCATCTATCACAGCCTCTCCCTTCTCTGACACATGTAACTCAGCTTGTCAGAGCTGTTTTCCACCTGTCTCTACACTCAGACAGCGAGTTGTCCCTGTACCTCAAAGCTCCGTGTCTTCATGCAGCACACTGATCTGTTTCAACCATCCACACGGAGCGAGGCAGTGGTGTGTTTTGTGTGGTGAGGAGATGGGAGATTAATCGGGCTGATTTAAACGAAGGAACCCTAACATCTTCACTCACATTTTCTCTATGCTCTGGGCTTGCTTGGAGGCAAGACCCAAAGCACAGGATGCAACACTAGTGTCATAACACATAGCCCTACCTCAAGCTCTTTCCTAGTTCTCTGCCTCTTTCCCCATTTTATATTTTATATGTCTACTTTCAAACTTTTTCCTAATTCCTGCCTACTTCTCCCTCTGCTTGCAACAGTCTGTATCTTGGCAGATAAGTGTGATGAAGTGTGACGCTGCACTTTTATGTATAGTTTAGCCAAGCTCATCATGTCCTTGCCAATCTTCTCTCTGGCTGTTTTTTTTTTTTTTTCGATACACGGCACCATATATGATGATATATATATTTATATATGTGACGTATAATCAACCGTGGTATGGATTTTGCGGAGGCTTGGTGCAACCATTTAATATAAGGCTTCACACTTTGGTGACACAGGGTCGATACCATGCCATGGTCATTATACCAGTAAATTGGGTCAAGCAGGGTTAAAGGACAGTTTTCTCAGTGCCCTCTGACCCACTGACCAGAGGTCATGCAGGAGAGCTCCAGATTTGCACGCCTGGCTGGGATTGAATGAATGCGTGTATGTCTGTGTGTGTGTGTGTGTGTGTGTGTGTGTGTGAGTGTGTGTGTTTTCACGTGTTTATATCAGGCATGAGGAGGTGGAGTGTGAGGAGAGGAAGCTTTGCTTACAGCCTCCTATTGAGGTCTTATTGATGGGGGGGTGGAATAGTGTTGAATTAATTTCACAGTGCAGATTTAGAGTGGGATGTGAAAATGACACTGGTTTAATTAAAAGTGTGTATTTTAAATGGTTCATCTGTATCAGAGAATGCCAATTGCTTCAAGTTGTTTTTCTTTTTTTTGTGCAGTCTTAATTAACCTTTTCCTCTCTGTGCTTGTCTGCAGAATCGGAGCTCTCCC
>OOFC01018821.1:26307-39489 GCA_900323345.1 Pseudochromis fuscus
CAAATTGAGTCAGTGTGCTTCAACCGCTCTCTCCAGCTTGGAGGAGACCCGTGCTGCCAAACTTCCCCACCTTCCCGCCTCACAATGTACCCTTCGGGGCAGGCGACAGAAACCTGCTCATGTGTATGCGCGTGTGTGTGTGTGTCACTGCAAGAATGTCAGGACATCTCATTGGGCCGCAAATTGAGAGAGAGGAGGAGGGCAAGGTAGAGATAGCCTTTGAAGAGGGAGAGGACTGAGGGCCATTGAGAAGTCATTAGGGTAATGATAATTGGCGCGGTGAATAAGCAAAGAGACAAAAGGGGGAGGACAGTGTATGCGTGCGTGTGTGTGTGTGTGTGTGGTGGTGTCGGGGTGTTTAACAGATGCAAAGAGGTGATACATTACAAGTTAATTTGATTGACAACCACATGTTGAATGGTGAAAGGGGTGAACCCAAATGCACCAGTGAAATGTGACTATATAAACAAATGCTGCTTTAAATAAACATTACCTATTTTATGTGTGTGTAAAAATAGAGAAAGATTATATTTGAGAGATTGTGTGTGTGTGTGTGTGTGTATGTGTGTGTGTGTGTGTGTCAGTTGATCCACTTGGTGTGTGAGGAGCAGTAAAGCCTGTCCCCTAGTGACTGGGCCTGCTTGCTGGGTGACAGATAGCCCAGGGAGAGAAGGGACACCAGGCTGTTTAGCTGATAATTAAGGGGGTTTTATCTTAATTTGAGCTGTTACTCTCTATCCTCTCCTGTGATTTATGAGTTGCTGGCCAGCCCTGCTCCTCTGCTCTGCCCCTTAGCATTGGGAACAAGACAAAGGGAACCTCTTCCCTCTGTACACATTCACACCACACATTCATACATGACGCGCGAACAAGGTGTACATCATCACCGCTACCAACTCCGAAGCACTGACACACAAACTGATAATTACACAATTCCCAAGGAGGACATTTGCATATAAGGTCTCAGAGGAGTGCGGTGGCTCACAGCGAACAATATCAGCACACTGGCTGATTGATATCTGCCAGCGTTGGTGCAGTAGGTCTGTCTTATGGCCTTTATTCTCCTCACTGAGGCTGTGGCGGTAATGAATCATAAGAGAAAAGGGGATGGAGCTTTAACCTCTCGCCAGCTGGCCCGGGAGAGACATAGAGAGCGGCGCAGGATTGAGTTCCTGTGAGGTGGAGTGACCGCAGGCAAGAGTTAACTCGATCTTCAGCTGGGTGGGGTACGAGGTGAAGAGGAGGCAGGGTGGGGGAGCGGCGGGGGTAGCACAGGCAAACAATGCAAGCCACTGTTCTCAACCTATCACCCCCCGGGGTCACAGAGGAGAAGACATGCTAGTGCAACCTCATCTCCTCCAGTCGCCTCTCACATAAAGGCTGGGGATTTCTCCAGCGCCCCAGCTCGGATGTTGTTTTTACCCAGATTGTGGGCAGGTCTTTTGGCCAAGTGCGTTTCAGGCTGCGCTGTAATAATCCCACAGGTATTTGGCTGGAGGGAGGGACCTTCACACCTCCGCAAAAAAGGGTGTAGGGCAAAAAGAGCGTGGGCATGCAGGTGTGTAAGTCAAGACGTCATTCTCTCGGTCTTTCTTGTTGAGCTGTTTTTGTCTAAACTTTTCCAGTTAGTCTGCATTCAGGAGATTTTTCTATCAGGGAGTACAACTGTTCATTCAGTCACAGTTTCTCTAGGACTTTGCCTTCTAAGTCCACCGTCTCCACAGTGGCCAAAACAAGTTTGAAAGCGATTTGACAAAACATCGTAAACGTAAAATAGTAGAAATTCTTCTTTGAAGGAATTCAAAGGTGCTCAGCTCTCTTTACACCAAAACATCAACAAAGCCAAAATCCACACTTAGACAGAGGACATGCATGTGCATGTGTGTGAGAGTACTTGTGATGAGGTGGACAACAGGAATAGATGTCCTCCACTGAAAGTTCCTCCACTGACCCTCAACCTTTGTGAGTCAGAAACCTGTTTGTGTTCCTCCTTATCTCTTTTCTGGCGGGGGAGTGGAGAGGTGCAGAGGAAACAGTGGTTTCAGCCAAAGGCACAGAGTCTTCTCAGGGCATGAAACCTCATCTGTCCCCTCCTTCATGCATCTAGGCTCTTAACTTTCACCCCTGACCCTGTCACACCCTCCTCTGGGCTCCAGCAACAACAAAAGCAGGAGATTAGGGAAATCGACAGGCTGGAGGGGATTACTGTAGCCCTTTTCATCTTGGACTGCGCTCACAGTTGACACAATCTGTTAGCAGTACTTCAACTTAATCTGAGTGCAGTTGACTTTTTAGTTTGTGTATTTATGCTAGGTATGGATTTTACACAGACTTAGTTGTAGCAACATCCACAGAAATAAGAGTCATCATCAGTTTCCTGTTTGTCTGCTGTGGACTCTTCATTTAGCTACAACACTTAGATTAATAAACAGGCACAACCACATGTAGCACATATGTGATTAACTAGCTTAGCTGAGGGAAATATTGACATTTGGGCTTTTTGTCAACTTCAGAGGGTGTCTGTGAACAACTTCATAGCCATCTTTATAACACACTGTATGTATTACTGTAACGACCCACAGTTCATTAATGTTACTGAGATACTGAATTTTTCATATATGCTTGTAAACAACAATAAATGCTGAATGTTACTTTTGCTGAAGCACAGCATTCAATTCCTGCACATCCGTACTTCTTAATTACAGTTAAGTACTTCTTGCATTTCCTACTCACTCTCCTTTTCCTTCCCCCCTGTTAGCCAGTGAAGCGCCCCTGAATCGCCTTGGTTCTCAGGGTCTGGCAGCAAGTCAAAACTGTGTGCTCGACCCTCTAGAAGCACGTCTGCTCACCGTTAAGCCGTTTAGCTCCTAATACCAACAACAAACACTCTTTCTGTGCTGGCCCTGGGCACAGAGCACTGTTAGCTGCCTGTGAGGGAGGTCAGACAACTCTATAATCGGACTCTACCCATCTGCCCTCTGCTCTCCCACACTGAGCAGCAGGTTGGGCTCCTCGGCAGGGGACTAAGTGGGACATGGGGACACAGATGCCCAATGACACTGGTCCATTCAGGGAGCTAAGCCCCGGCATAGCCGCTCCGTGATCTCACAATGAGAAAATCATTTAATGATGTGTACTTTACTTGTGCGTGTGCTGACTGTATGTGTATAGTACTTGTGATAAAGTATAAATGTGTGGATGTATGGGAGCCGGTGTTATGAACATGCATAATTGTGTGTGGAGAGGTGCGTGTGTGCCTGTATATTTATGAAGTGCTAGATCAGACATTTAATTTGCCACAGCCTAGTGAATGTGCAGAGAGGCGTCTCAGTAGATGTGTGCTGTCACCACCCTCTCCGCCCCATTTCTGCCTACCAGCGCTCCTTCTCCTCCACAAGTCTCCCACCCTCATGCTCTCTACTCTTTCTTCCACACCCCCTCCCTCAACCCGGCCCCCTCTCCCTGTTCCCGCACCCCATGCTGGGGCTAATTTTAGAGCTTCTTCCCTGGATCCCAGCATCCAGCTGGAGGTGTCTCTCCACCCCTGCCTAGCGTAGGAGCATCTCTCATGGATGCGCTCTACGGAGTGCTCCAGCGCTCCTCCGGGGCATGTAAAAGGTGTGCTGGAAGGAAGGGAAGACGGAGCAGCGGGGAAAGTGGGGGTGAAGGCAGGTTTGCTCAGAGCTCTGTGCTCTTTAACCATGCAAAGGTGCCATGGTAACAGAAATCTACCTCGCTAATGGCTGATTTTCTCATTCCCTTTGTTTTTGTTTTTCCTCTCCAGTGTTCACCCTGTTCACTGGAAGAGTGCTGTTCTCCACACAGGAGTGTAAACTCGCAGGTGATTGGCTGAGTAGAATCCCTGGTGATCTATTAACAGTTAGACAGAACACCACACAGAGTGAAGTAAGAGGCAGCTTTCTGTTGGACAGACTAAAATGGGATGCACACAGCTGAACAAACACACCCTAAAATACATTTTACATACATGCCTGTCTGCACGTTATAAATGGGATAATTTCCTCACATGCAGTGGTAAAAAATTACAATACAGCATGTTAAATGTATTTTCATTTAACCCACTTTGTGTATCATTTTTAGAAATGACATCTACCTGAAGTTACTGCTGATTACAAAACAGCAAAAGTACAGTTGCTAATAATTAGCAATTTGATAAAGTAATTCTTTAAAATAAAATTGTTGATAACTTCATAATGAACAAGAGAGAGGAGATTGACGATGTGATAACTGCATTGGGCAACTTTAAACTCCAAAACAGTACTAATCACATCATGGAAATGTCAATCTGGAAAGGATTTAACTTGACATTTATCCAAGAGTTTTTTTGTTTTGTTTAGTTTTAAAGTCTGAAGTGAGTCTGGGTAAACATATGTTAGTAGATTGGACAATCCCCACCCAAAAAAAAAATCAATTTTCCAGTTTTGTTACTTTGAGTTTTGCTGTTTTCTGTTTGATGTTAGCCAACGCAGAAAGGCCATGCACCTCAAAGCAGCGTAAAAAAAAGTAGACTGAGTAATTTTATTGCTTTCCTGGAATTGTGTTTCTTTAATAGTATCAGCGTTTTTTTTTATATCGCAGTCTGTAATTGAAATTGGAAATGTTTTACCAGCAGACAACAATGATCTCCATGACCGCTGTGCTGCCTATAAAAAGCAGCAGTAGCAGAAAGTTACAAAACAAACTGGGCAATGTCTCACTTTGTCGTCTGTCCGCCTAGATTTGCTTTCTTGTTGTTGTTTTTGTCCTAGCTTTTGGGCCAAACCCTTACATGTAGGCATTCATTCAACTGGTCTAACAAGCCTACTGGGGCATGAGCTGAGCTATCTGTGGGACATGAATCGGACCTGGCCAAGGGCACAAATCACAGAGAGAGAAGAAGAGAGACCCTGACAGCAGAGGGCTGCAGCTCAGCGTTCTCCCTCCTCCCCTTTGCTCCTTGGTGGATTTTCTGCTTTTCCTGCTCTCTGTACTGCTGTTGAGAGCTCTGACTTGCCTTGTTAAAATTAATCTCCATGCACGATGAGGGAAGAGGACAGTTTTTTTTTTTCTCTTGCTCCCTATGCGCTGTGCTGGTGAGAGAACTGGTGTATTGGCCTGTGCATGTGTGTGTGTGTCGTTTTGGACGGAGCTGGGATGTGATTCATCATGTGGTGGTCAGACGGACTCAACAGGCATAACCACAGCCAGCCACACCAAGCCATCTGAGACCACGCAGCGCTGTTGGTTGGCTGCTCTCTACACACAGCATCACCCCAAACTCCCTCGGGACGCAGCCGAGGTGGCGTGTGAAACGCACACAAGGGAGAGGCTGCAGGGTGTGTGAGCGTGTGGTGTGAATGTATCTGATTCCTGCAAACATACATGCTGGTGGAAACTGTGGAGGGCTGAAACATAAAGGATCTGAAAAGATTGGGAGAAAAAGGCGGGAAAAGCTTGTTGTCATGCCTTTTTAATGTCTTTCTTTACATGGCTTGCCTGTGGAGTAAGTTTCCGGCCATAGCTGAGGCCTCAGGTTGCTGAGAAAGAGTATAGTAGTGGTGGTGGTGGCGGTGGGAGGGGGTGGTGCAGGCTTTCTGTCTTCTCTCCTTCTCCATTGCTCCATCCCTCTCTTCCTTTCTCTTTCCCTTTCTCCCTATGGATTGAGCTGAAGGACATGTCACCAGAACAGTGCACTGGATGAGACAAGCCCACATCTCTCCCTCCTCCCCGCTAGGCCTCCCAACGTCCCTCCCTTTCCTCCTCCCTCCATGCACTGTCTTTTTTTTTTCCTTTCTTTTTTATTCTGTCCCTGCAAACACAAACACATAAACAAACTCAATTAGCTAATGACACTGGCCTGGCCATTGGGTGGTCCTAATTAACGTTTACTGGCTGCCTGATGTCAGCTCTCAGGCAGTGATTAATAACTAACCCCCTACCAGCACACTCACACACACACACACACACTGACACACACAAATGGGTGTCAGTAAGCACAGAGGTGAAGGGTGCTGCTTTTTTTTCTTATTATGATATTACCATGCAACTGTCTAAGGCTCAGACAACTCAACGTGTGCCGGTTGGCTGCTAACCAAACCTGTTTTTTTTAAATAGTAGACAAGCACTCCTGAGCGGTAGAAGCTGTAATGTGATCATTAAATCCTCTGTGCTGTAAAAGAGATTAGAGCCTGAGGGGAGTACGCCGGAGTAGTAAGAGGCTCAGTCCAAACACACTGGACCCCGCAGACAGTGTGTGTGAACAGGCCCTGTGGAGCGCTCCTCAGGAAAGACTGCTGTTTAGCTTGCAAAGGGTTAACATCTGTTGGGCTCGCAGACTCCCTGCATGTGACGCACTGTCTCAATGAGGGAAAGTCTAACAGGAAAGGCAGTCTAAAAAAGGTCCCTGTGCAGCAAGGGCCCAAGGTAGGTTTTCTTTGGCCCTCTCCTCACATTTTTTGCACTTGTTTTTCCAATTTGCTTAACTACAGTTCAATGGTTTTTGGATTTGCAGATTGCTGCTTGGTTCCCCCATTGATTCCGATGCTGAAGGCTTCATCTTTGATTGCAATTGCTAGGCTCATTCAGACTTTTTTTTTTTTTTTTTTTAAATCTAGGTTTTTGGCATGGCTCCCACTTGCCTGCTCTGGGCCCCACTAAAACTCTGCCACTGTTGTGTCCTTATAGGTTCACCCTGCCGTTGGTGCACAGTCCCTTCAAGCGACTCTGAGATTTCTGGTGGTAAAACTGCATCGCACCTGACCCATAGGCTTCACGTGTGTGTGTGTGTGTGTGTGTGTGTGTGTGTGAGTGAATGTGAATGAGGTCAGTTGGGAGGGTGGACACAGCAGTGACAGGGCTTCATATGTTAATATGCTGCACATGTGGCTCTGGCATTGGAGGGCTGGGGTGGCCAGAATGACCCCCTACCCATTTCCACCCCATCCCATTCATCCTCACTGAATGTGGCTCTCCATTCACGCTGCTTTCACAGAGGAGGGAGGGAAGGAGGGAGGAGGTGAAGAGAGAGGAGGAGGAGGAGGGGGAGGAACTGTGGTCACAGAAGGAGAGAGGTGGTCTTTCTCTTCCCCCTGGCTCAGAGAGAAGGAAAAACAATTGGTGTGCAAATGGATGCCTCTCCTTATTCCTGGATGATTCCCCTCCCTCCCTTCTTCCCCTCCCTCTTTTTACTCCCTCTCTCCATCCCTCCTTTCTGCAGCCTCTAGAGGTTTAGAAAGAGGAGCACAGAGGAGAGGAGGGCTATTGGCTGATCATCTGTGTACAATTTGAATAAGTAAAATAGCAGAGCGTGTATCTTGTGGGTGTGTGTTTTTACAGTTTGTGTTTTTTTATGTGTTTATGTGTCTCTCACTCCCTCTGTGTGTGTGTGTGTGTGTGTGTGTGTGTGAGTGTGTGTGCTAGCTAGCCTGTCAAAGGAGAAAGGCCCCCAGTGTCCTCTGTAATTTTCATAGGTCAGAACTGACAATGGCCACTTTGATAGAGAAGCTGTGGAGATGTAAATCAGCCAATGGAGGGAGACAAAACAACTGTCCTCCCACTGGCCCCCACACCCTACCAAAAAAAGGGGGAATTTAGATTTAAAAGAGTGAGCGAGTGAGCAACACAAGAGAGAGAAAGAAAAAGAAAGACATCCCTTCTGCCTCTATTTTGATGATAGTGTCCTTTTCAGACTCTCACTGAGTTGGTAGAAAGTAAAGGAGGCGGGAGGCAGCAAAGGTTGCTAAAGGTGCTAAATGAACTATTTTAGTCAGTCCACCTCATTCCTGGGAAAGTTTGGAGCATCTTCTCTATTGCCTGGCGCCTGGAGTGGGTCGCTGGGAAGCAGAACAATAACACTAAGGTTGGTGGGTCGTCGGAGTATGGTCCAGCTCAGCTCCAGACGTGGACACGCTCCAGGCCTCCCCTAATCCCATCACTACAGCAGCCCCAGGGCTGAAAAAAAACCCTCTGGAGAGGGTGGGAAAACCTCCAGAAGCAGCAGTCACATTTAAAGTATGCCTCTATAGTTAATGTAAATAAGCTTTTATGAGAACATCTATTAGAAAGGGTGAAAAACCGAATATGCATGTGAGACCAGAGAGATCAGGGGCTCAGGTTTGCTGAGTGTTGCATTTAACTGGATCATATAAGCAACACCAACAAGATAAAGTTGTGAACAGCAAACAAATTAGTGGCAAAACAAACATGTTTATAACTCGATAAGTGCAGTCATAAAGTCATAAAGATGCCACAAATAATGGATTCGCACCCCCACATGCTCCAAAAGCTGAGGAGCACTGAATCTACACGATTTCTGCACAAGGATGACAAATTACCTACATGTATGACACTAGTTCACAACATAAACTAGTGTGGAGTAGGTTAACATGGTTTCATATAAACAGTGGTTGCACGTTGACTAATAATTTTTTTAAAAAATGTGTGAAGATGGGGTGGGGGGACGTGTTTCACTTGCAAACCCGCCTCCAACTAATGGTTGTGGTCACTGAGTGTGGTATGTGTGGAGGGGTTTTTGTATGTGTGTGTGTGTGTGTGTGAGCTGGAGGGCTGTGTGGAAGACTCCGAGTGTGAATGAGCAGCGAGGCGGTCAGGCAGACAGACAGTGGTCAGAGATAAGCAGATGAAAGCCCTGGGGATGGCTGGTGGGAGAGAGATTGATCCATCAAAGTCTACAGACAGCCTATGTGACATGTGATGCCAAACTCATGAAAACGGCACACTGAGAAAAGCAAACACGTATGAAAGGAAACACTGAAAATAAATCCTTGCAGTCACTTGAGCAACAATTCTTGACTTTTATTTCTTCATTTATTTCATAAACTTAAATAAAAGTTATGAGCAGGAAGTTGCTATTGGGAAAATAACTTTAGGTGATTTTCATGGATCATACCTGCATGGTTCATTATACAAGGAATATGTTTCATGGGAAATCAAATCCACTTAAAATCTGAGTTGGAAAGAAAAAAAAACACAATACATATATCAAAAAACTTAACACATGGATTGGCAGCAGTGACTGATGGCACATCTGTTACTAGTCGGAGTAGTGAAACTATAGATGTCGATAATTTGTCTTTTTTTGTGTCTGTATTCACTGGGAACCTGTGTGTTTACTGTTTGCATGCAAACATACCGGCTAAAAACCTCCAGTGGAAATTGCTATTAGATAATCAACTCAGTTGACTTCCACTAGGTGCCAAACAGCCCGAGGGTTCAGAGCAGTCAAGTAACAACAACTCCTGGGTATACAGTGCAGCTGACAACAAGTACAGATCATTTTGGAAAAGGGCAACTTACCTCATTAAAATATATGTCATGATTGTGCAGAGCGATGATTCAGCCATGGAACCATTCTGTAAATGGTGTAAATTTGTATAAGGCTGTCATAGGGATATCATTTTCTACTATTGATTCCACTTTTATGAGCAAAAACTTTATGGGCTGCAGTAAAATGTTGATTTCAGCAATTGGGTATTATGACTGACCATTTTGGTCATTTAATGGCCCACATATTCACTCGATGGGACCCTGTGAGGGCGCCTGTAGTTACTCTCTGCTGGCTTGTGTCTGTGGTGCAGTGTAGTTTTACTAGGGGTGTGAGTGTGGCAGTGGGGAGCAGTGTGAGAGAGTTTGCTCAGAACTCCTGTGCTGTGGGAGCTACACATCAAGACACAGAGAGCGCTCTGTTCCAGATATCTGAAGAAGAAGAGCAGGAAAACGATGGCACTGAGGAGTCATGAAAAAGTGTCTTTGTGTCAGAGGGTTGAAAAACAGCCCATTTAGAGTGGTCTGCCTATTAGCTGAACAAAGACAAGGGTCTGTCTCTAAAATCTGCTGCAAAGACTATTTAGTGTGTATACTGTATCAGGGGACAGCAAACAGGATCTTCTTTTTGCACCCGGCTCTGGCTGTCCCCCATCTTCTTAGAAAGGACTCATCCTTTCTCTGTATTCCTCCTCTGGGCCCACGATCCTCTCTGGCCCCTTTCTCTCCTTTCCATTCATCTCCTCATCTAAGCTTCTCTGAAAAACACCAGTTTTCTTCAAGCAAAAAAAGAAAAAAACAACCTGCAGGATAGTTGTGTCTGTAAGCTGCACAAGCAGTGAGCCAAAACGCAGCTAACCTAAATGTACTGTGTGATCTCTGTTGTCTGGCTAAACTCTTATGACAGGGCCAGTGGTTGTTATGTCCCCCACTGACCTCCACTCTCCAGTTTGTTCTCCACGTCTCTTTTCCTCTCTCTTCCATCCAACTTTAAGTCACTTTAACACCACTCATGATTCTCATATCTCCCCGCAGCAGCTTGCAGCCATATATGACACTGCTTTGTCATTTTCTGACATAGACATGTTGTCTTTGAGGCCTCTAGTGGATGTGATCGTGTGGGACACAGCTGTGGCTCCGTGCCCGCTTTTTCACCACGGGGCAGTTTGGTCGCGTTGCACGTTGTTTATTTGTGCACATGTGTGAGGCGAAGCAACATAACCACTCTATCAGGCATGATAGTTATTTTGTAGGCATGTTGGGGGTGTCAAAACTCATTAAGTCACACATTCTTCTTGTGTAGTGGTATAAAAATGGATCACTCTCACTTTTGAGGTGGTAACATGTATTTAACCAGGTTTGAAGGCGTTCAGGGGCATGTTAACTAAAACCATGTGACTCATGGGAGTGCCTTACAGTTGACAGTTTATTGCATCAAAACCACACCTCTGGTTTTAACATGGAACAAGTCAGACTACTGGTGATATACTGCTGATTGAAGACGTGCTGATACATAACCACAACACACACAGACACATTCTCACTTATGCCCTTGCATTTATACACACAGAATATTAATAATAGATGACGTAAGTTACAACTGGCTGATTCACCCCAGGCTGATATCGCAGGAAGCTTCCTGTGGTAGTGGGGAATGTGACCTCACCTACACAGCTGCTACCAGCTCCACTGACTCATTGACACCTGTGTTGCTGACAAACTCTGGCCTGTCAGTAACTGAGCTGTGTCCTCCATCACTCTGACCTCTGGCCTGTGGGTATTTTAGAGCAAATCATGTTGTTTTCTTTTGGGCTAAGTTGAGGCAAACTGGAACCAAGCACAGAAATGTCAGATATGCCAATGAGATTGGTGTATAGAAAAAGAAGAAACCCTACTACAGGCCCCTAAACAATTCACACATGCACACAAACATATAAGGGCCAATGGAGAGGGCATAGGGTGAAGGCATTCGTCAATGTGCCGAGCAGTTGGGGGGGTGCCTTGCACAAGGGCGCCTCGGCAGTTCCGTGGAAGTGGACTGACACCTCTACAGCCACCAGACCACAGCCGCCCCCCCAACTGCAAAATATGTATAATGTGTGTATGCTGTTTGCCTTTGATTTCTCTGCTTGTAAGTGTTAAATTTACACTCATGACATGAATGGGGGGTGGCACGGTGGTATACTGCCTCACAGCAAGAAGGTTTGGGGTTCAAATCTCGTCTTGGGCTTTTCTGTGTGGAATCTGCATGTCCTCCCTGTGCATGCATGGGTTTTTCCGGGCACTCTGGTTTCCTCCCACAGTCCAAAGACATGCTTGTTAGGTGAATTGATTACTCTAAATTGACCATATAGGTGTGAGGTGTGAGGGTGTGAGCAATGCGATAGGCTGGCAACCTGTCCAGGGTGTACCCTGCCTGTCGCCCAATGACAGTTGGGATAGGTTCCAGCAGACCCCTGCAACCCAAGTGTGGACAAAGCAGGTATAGACGATGACTGACTGACTGACTGACTGATTGACATGAATGGGTTCGCTAAGTTGTAGTTAATAGATACTGTAAACCCTGGGTTATGTGCAATGAGTTCATCCAAATCCTCCCCACACATAGATTTTAAATATGTCTTCCCTTGTACAATGCCCCTGTTAGTGGAAAATGTCAGAGGATAGCAGCAAAATATTAGCAACACAAAGCTACTCAGTGTGATTTGGGTGAACTGACCCTTTAGCAGATGAGATGGAGACCCCTGTATGATGTGCTGACCATCTGACCATTCGCTGAGGTACTCCACCACTACCACCGTAACCCATAAATATTTTAGCACTCTTTATATTTTTTTCTGTAATGCCTTAGAGGGAGCCTGCAGTCAGGAAATAATCATCATTAGGTGGCACAAGGTATAGGCAATCAATAGCCGTAGCTCTGATTGACATGCCAATGTTTTTCAAGTCCCTTGAAACACTTTTTCTCAGGGCTGACAGTTTTCCAGGAATTTTGAATGCACCCCCTCCCCCTACTCTCACCCCGCACTTCCTATCTTAATATTGAATATTTGTCTCAAGACCGTGTTATCGAAAGGTTGTGTTATGCTCAGCTGTAGCTCTAAACCATACAGTACAATGTGTATCTTTCCACAGTCTAATTTTAAATCCTTGGCAAGCGTTTGGAGTAGGAGGAACTGGGTAGTCTACTCCCAGTCTGAGCACTGAGCTCTTTGGCACAGTCTCCATCTGCTTGAATTTGTGTAGGACAGTAAGGATCAGTCCAAGGAATGTTGTACTGATGCCATGATCATATTCTAAGGGCTGAGGTCTGCACATAGTATCGCAACAGAAAAGAAGCACACATATATTTGCTTTAAGAGTCACCTATTGTGTTGTCATTTCACAGGAAGCGTGTAGACAGACATGAAGATTTGCAAATCTCAAAGCCAAAAATCTGATAACAGTCCCCTGCTAAGTTTCCAAGAGTGAATTTTTTTTTTTTTTTTTTACAGAAACAGGATGTGGACATGCATTGGTTAGCTCCCTGCTGTATAATGCACTGTCAGAAGATGTCACAACCTGTGCAGAATAATCCATACGGTCTTTTCCCTCTCCTCTGCACCTCCTTTTCCCCTCTTCAGTCTGGATCTATCCCTCCTACCCCCCACTGTTTGAGGACAGGAGCAAAAATAATAGGAAGAAGTAGCAACAGGAACACGGTGCAAGAGAATAGGAGAAGGTGAAAGTGAAAGTTTCCTCCTACAGAGACGGTATACAACATGACGTGCACTTATGTGCTTTGTACTTCGCGGAGCTGCCCTTTATGCTCATAGATTTTCAGATGATGTTGGTCAAGAATCAATGGGACACCGCCAGTACCAGGAATGCAAGTCCTTTGGAGGAAAGCTGCAGTTAGAT
>OOFC01018822.1:0-15040 GCA_900323345.1 Pseudochromis fuscus
TCCTCTCATCCAGAGCATCCCACATTTCCATGAGTTGAATACATTTTTAGCTTGGGTGACCCCAGTGAGAATCAGAGCGCCATTAAATTTCATAAATTGGTTCCTTCTCAGCACTGTTCCCTTATAAATGATCCCTCACCTTTCTTTCTTTGTGATTTCATATCCCCACCCCCCGTTCTTTTCCCCTCAACTTTAAACAGATGCTTCTTTTATGTCTCCAGTGATACAAAGCCATTTTATCTGAAACGTCCACAGCCTTAAATTCTCATCTCTAAATCATCAGTTGAGGCCTTTTGAGGACATGTGAGTAAATTTCCAACCATGACGTTTTCCTACTGCCCCTAGCACCCTATGGGAAGGTGATGTTTTGGTTTTGGGATGTTAGATATGAGACAGTTTTCCAGGCCTTCTCTTGCTGTCAGGGACATGTGATATGGGCAACGTTTGGAGGCAATGTTGATGGAAGTGATTGGCACTAATCCAGGGATCATGTCCAGGTTCATTCAGTTAAACACATGGCACATCAATAACAGCAAATTAAAGAAGAGCCTCAGTTAAACTCCACATTTTAAGACTCATTTATCCACTTAAGTATTTCAAACTTCTACTGGCGAGTGACGTCTCAAGTTTTACTTTCTTCTCGTCCGTTGATTAGCATCAACAGATGTTAGCATGAACTGATGTTAGCAAATCATCGGCCCATCTGCATCGCTCTCCAGTCGTTGCTCATGTTTTACTGCCTTGAAGACCTGAATGTTAATGGAGGAGTGACAGAACGGTGTAAACTTCAAGTTCAGTTCACTGCACTGTCATTTAAACACCAGTTATCTTTGCAGATTCTTTGGCAAACTGTTATATTGTTGAGTAAATGCACAATTTGGTGTATTGTTATTCTATTCCAGCTGTCAATAAAAATAGTTCAACTCCATCAATACATGTTTTAATTCTTGTTTTTATTCATCTGCTTGTTTATCAGGTGGCAGTTATGTAAAATAAGAGACAACAGAGCTTCTGTGTGGATTTGCCACTGAGATAAGGTGAATACTGAAATGATGATTATAACAACATCACCACTACTAAGCTGCCATGATGGAGTCTAACTCACTGTGTGTCGCTTCCTCATGTTGAGCCCATGTGATGTCAGAGCATTCCAACCTATCACAAAAATCCTCCCATTTTTCTCATTGGTTGAAATGCTCTGACATCACATGGGCTCATTTGAAATCTTCCATGATGGGAGAACGGTGACTTTCAGGGATGGATATCTTTAGCTGTATGAGCTCTTTATTCTCAAACATTCCCATAAATCATTAGTTTGTGTCATATCTTCTGAATTGTATTTGGTTCATGGGTTTTTTCATTTCAAAACTTCCAAATTTAATAATTAATTTGGACCTGAATTGTCAACAAACAAGCAAATAAAATATTAATTTGGCTAACCTTATTTTTTTTTTCACTTGACATTTAAAGTGAGAGTCCAATAAACTAAATTAGATGTTCTAGTATAATAACAGATTAATTTATGCATCCTTCACATAAACCAGTAACAGCCAACAACCACAATCAAACACACCAGTAGAGGTGAAAATAAATGGAATTGAAAATAAAAGTAAATGGAAATTAAATAGAAATCCTATTCAAATGAGGTTAAAATTCATTTTAGAGGAATTACCTGTTGCATTTATGTTGTATATACACTGTACTGGCATTTCTGAATTTACAGTATTGTAACTGTAATAAACCAGAATATTGTTTAACATGAAAATAAATTGTTAAAATGTGCAATACTCTGAACTCATTTCTAAAATTTGGCCCAAATCATGGCAAATAACACACATATGCATACATACCCCCACCCCCTATGTGGATATCCTTCATTAAAAAGCCTGAAATTATACAAAATGTCATGTATTACCTTTTTTTTTGTTTTTGTAGTTTAAAACCAAGAATTCACCCTCAGCTGAACAACACACACAATTTTCTCAAAAACTTTCTTTCACCTCAATAACCTGTGAACACCTACTGGGGAGAGATGAGGAGGAAGAGAGGAGATAAGGACACAGAGGGAGGAAGAGGAATAAAGACATCATAATAAAAAAGATGGAGGAGGAGGAGGATGAGATCGAGAGCTGAAGAAAGAAACAAAGGGATACATTTTGTTTGAGCGTGACCGGCTGAAGATGACCAAGTCTGTCATCTTCATATTCCTTGCTTGTTACCACTTCTTTTCTATTTTCTATCTGGTTTTTTACCTCATCTTTTTGCTCCTGTAGTATCTGTCTTTCACCCTCCATCACTCTTTCTCCCTCCCTTTGTCGCTCTCTCTGGCAGATGTCCAGACTCCCTGGCGACCGAACTGATCAGCTCATATTAAAGTCTCTCCCCCTCTGTCTCTCTCTCTCTCGCACACACACAGTGCAGTTGCGTGACAGGAAGGCAGGTCACACTAGGCAGACACACACACACACACACAGATACACACCGGCAAAGGCATGACTTGCATGCACATGCGCAGACTGACAGACAGACACCACATCACACACTCACACACACACACACACACACACACACACACACATGCATACAAGTGCAAGCGTGACTCGCATGCACAAAAGACAAGAAAGACAAATTCACACACTAAAATTGGTCGAACCAGCAGGAGAGCCCCCCCCTCCCCCTCCCCTGCCTCTCTCTCATGGTGCAAATGCAAATTGAGACATAAATCATTTTCTCCGCGGGGGAAATTACAGCTCCAAACAGCAGCGTGTTTCACCTCAGTCAAACACTGACACTGTACAAGGAGTTGTGTTGCCTCACTCTAGCACCCCCTGCTGCCTCTCTGTTTTCTAATGTGGTGCGTTCAGGTACATTCATTTGTAGAAGAGACAGAAATAAAGACATATGGGGCTGGACTTTTACAGTTTTCCCCCCGACCTCTTAATTTATTGCTTTTCTTCAGTATTATTTTTCATTCCCTTCTCTCTTGTAATTTACATCCCTGCCCATCCCTGCCTCCCTCATCTTGCCTCCAACTGCATCCTCCTTCCCTTTTCTAATTGTCCTTTTTTGCTTCCACCATTTATCATCACCTCCTTTATTCTTTTTCCGCTACCTCCTCTAATCCACTTTCTCCTCCTGCTTCCCTTAATTACCCTGACTTACCTTCCTCGTCGAACTCTCCTCTCTTACGGCCTCATTCTTCTTTTTTTTCGTCTGCCTCCTGCATCTTTCCTCTTCTGCCCTTTTCTTTCTCCACCCAGGGATGTTTTAGCAGTTTGTGTGTGGATTAGTTAAATCCAGAGTACAACCAAAGTAGAAAAAAAAAAGACGCTGTAAATGTCACAGCAACAGCTCCTCTGCTGTTGAGGTTTTGTGACATTCATTGTGCATGAAGTTTCATTTATGTGATGTGAAAGAGTGAATGAATGAAAATGTTATGGCCACTGTGCCTCCAGTTCTCCCTGCCTTTGTTTCTCTCATAGTCTGTATATAGAATGGATGAAGCTAACATGAGATCACCCATGAGTTGGGATTTGGATACACATTTTAAAGCCAGGAGTTGGCATCTGAATGTCACCATGTTGTCTTTGTGGAAACAGAAGTGACCATATTTGGATGTGAAGGGAGGAGTGAAGAGGCGGGTCCGACCCTTGACCACGAGGATAGTGTCCAATGTGTATAAGGCTCGAGTTCAGACAGAAAATCAACCTGTCAATCAAGCTAACCACGCCCCGAAATCTTTCTCTTTTTGAAGCCCAATATGATGAAATGATTTTCAGATGAACCACCAGGTCACTGAGAAGAAGAGCTGATTTTACTTAATGAGAGAATGACTTGTGGAAAAAATGAGTTTGAGTATTTCATGATTGAAAATGAGGATTTTTGAACTGAAGACAGTTGGACCCAGAGTTTTTTGGAGCCAGCATCTAGTGGTCATCAGGAATATCTTTTGCATTTCTGCATAGGTCTCATTTTTGAGACGCGCTACTTCATCTATTCGTCTGTTTTTCCTTCCTCCCTTTCTTTATGATTGTGTATGTCCACACATGGTGGCCCGCCCACTCCCATGAACCTGTGGCTGGTACATCTTGGTGTCATTACCTCATCACCACGTCTGTACATCAACCCTGACTGTCCCTCTGCTCACAGCCAGATTGTTCTGTCGCCTGTATTGCTAACTTGACTAAGGTCAAAACATTAGTGACTTGACTTTTCTTCTGTGTTTCTGTTCATAGCACATTTCTTTTTGCCTTGTGCACAGTTTGAGATTCACCAGGGTTAACAGCCTTGCTTTGCTATGCCTCACGAACCCACCCTGCCCAGCCTGCACTTCATAATTCTTCACCTCAGGTTCCCCCTTTTTCACTTAACCTGTTCACTCCTTGACTTGGCTCGTCAAAAACCTCAGACTCAACAGCAGGGGTGTCCAATCCTGGTCCTCGAGAGCCGCTATCCTGCATGTTTCGGTTGTTTCCCTCTTCCAACACATTCGATTCAAATGACCAGCTCATCATCAAGCTCTGCAGAAGCCTGATAACGATCCTGATCATTTGAATCAGGTGTTGGAAGAGGGAAACATCTAAAACATGCAGGATAGCGGCCCTCGAGGACCAGGATTGGACACCCCTGTGTTGGGTCATGTCCTCAGTGTCCCCCAGTGTAAATGACCCAGTGAGTATGGAACTAAACCCTTTTGCCCTCTGCTGTGATCAGATGACATGTTGTTGGGCTGCTTCATTTCAAGCCTGTTTTCAGTGGTACTGCTCAGATGTCCTTCAAATGGATAAAAACAGTACAGCTAAGTCTGTAGGACTACTTTTGATGCTATTTTGCTGAGCAATGTTGGAAGGAAAATCAATTACTATTTTTCTATTAAAACTTTGACAGCGTAGAAACTACACCACTGAACAAAAACTAGCTAGTTTTACTGAAGTTGTGTTTGAGACACTTCAACATCTAGAATGGTCCTACTGTCCTGAATGGCTTCTGATTTCCCTCATCACTCCTGTGCTCTACTCATTGTGCAGTGGCTCAGTGGCAAGGGACTTGGGTTGGGAGCTGGAAGGTTTCTGGTTCAAGTCCCAACCCAGTTAGAAAAATGGTGGTACTGCTGAGGTGCCTTGCCCTGAGCAAAGCACCGACCCTCCCCCACACTGCTCCAGGTGCGCCAACAAATGGTGGTGCCCTCACCTTATACCAGGGCTCTGCAATCCTGGTCCTCAAGAGCTGCTCTCCTGCATGTTGTAGATGTTTCCCTCTTCCAACAAACCTGATTCAAATGACCAGTTCATCATCAAGCTGCAGAAGCCTGTTAATGATCCTGATCTAAAACATGCAGGATAGTGTTCCCCCGAGGACCAGGGTTGGGAACCACTGGTCTAAAACATGCAGGATAGTGTTCCCCCAAGGATCAGGGTTGGGAACCACTGGTCTAAAACATGCAGGATAGCAGCTCTCAAGCACCAGGGTTGCAGAGCCCTCCCCTATACCCTCTACACACACGTTACCGGGCCCGTGTGTATATGTTTGCATGTATGCATGTGAATTGTTTGCAGGGGCCTGTATGTTGTAGGGTGAAATGCAATTTTGTTGTGTGTACATAAAGACAAATAAAGATTTCTTCTTCTTCATTTCCATCTCCTCCTCCTCCTCTGGAAGCAGAGGGGTGTGTCATGACGAGGAAAAGCAAAGAAGTTCGGCAATCTGCGAACAATGTCTGGTCTTACAACCACTGTCCACACAGGCTTAACCAGGAAGAGGAAATGTGAGCACATCACACCTGTGTTAGCTAGTTTACATTGTCGGAGGGACAAAACATTTTCAGTCCAGGCGCTGAGGGTCTGGAACGACCTGCCTGAGGACATCAGGTCAGCTGATTCTGTGCTCTCTTTTAAGACTGTCTCACTGCAGCATCAGTAGATGCTTAAAGGCTCTGGTGTGAACTTCTAGAGACTTCCTTTGAGGATTTTTGCAATTGCGCAACCCTGTCGACTTTTCCAGAGGGAACAGCCCATAATTCTTTGTATCAGAGACATCAGTGAATGAGGACAGTGGGGATACATCCATAAAACGTTTAGGATTCAGCCTCACAACAGGCTCACTCACGACCTACAGAAAAGGTGGACTGCACAGCGAAATTGCGTTGCTCGTGCCTCCACCGTACTGAACACATGTTGGAAACTTGATCCCACTGAAAACATTTTCTGTAATGAGACTAACTTGTTTTCCTTCCTAAAAGATTTCTGTGATGAGTTATGAGATAGAATAAACTCTTATGTTTCTGGTTCTTCAGCTGTAGTCTTGAGTAAAGCCTTCAGGCATTACTGGCATTGTGCTGAATTCTCAAGGCTTCTAGCATGTAGCATAGTGAGCAAAGCAAGCATGGTTAGCATGCTAAAGATAGCTTCCCTTCACCACTAGAACTGTCAGGTATATGAGAAGAACTAATGAGTCTGGTGTGTGTGTGTGTGTGTGTGTGTGTGTGTGTGTGTGTGTGTGTGTGTGTGTCCTCCACAGCCACCATGTTAAAAACACATCTCTCTCCATCCACCTGTAATGAAAAATGTATTTTTAATCCTTGTAGATCACATCAGTGGTAGTATTGTTCACTTGCTTAATGATGTTAGCCAAAAAAAAAGACACAAATTCAGTTTTATTGTATCTCTAAATACAATCACATTGACTTCCCCACTTCACACTGTGTTAGTTTTTATCTCTTGTGCAATATTCCTCCATTTTTCCAGTGCTACCTCTTGTAGCATTGTTTAGCATAGTTAGCTGTTTCCATGAAAAAGCTCATGTGTGAGATTTATAGGTGTGTTTTTGCATGCGTGTGAATGTCCATGAGACATCACGTCCATCCTCAGTCCCTCAGTGTAATGATCACATCATCGTCCTGTCCTTTCCACAGCATCTCCCCCTCAAAGTCCAGCATCTTGTGTTTGCGGCAGCGCAGCAGAATGCCCACCACTTTGTCCGAGATCTTAACGTAGCGGTCGAAAAGCCGGCCAAAGCTGATGATGGTCCTGCCCTCTTTGTCCTTGAAGCCCATGTCTCTTATAATCCACACCATCTCCTCCATCTCCCTGTGGATGTGTTTGTGGGCCCGGTCGCCCCTCTCAGCTGTCTTGGAGCCGTCTTTGGGGCGACCGTAGCCGGAGTCGCCCTTGCGGAGACGCTGGGCCATGGCGTAGTCGTAGTCAAACTCCTCGCTGAAGGGGTTGAGCTTCTGACCCTCGATGTGCTGATCAGACCACTGCTGCCAGCGGCTCTTGATGTCACCCATACTGGCAATTTTAATCTGGAGATCAACAGAAACAGCTTAAAACAGTTGTATATTGTAAAAAATAAACTGCAGTGAGGTCATAGGATGGGGATCTTAGCTTGGCTTTTTAGGTCTACAGACTTTTTATTTTTTTAAATAGAAACCCTGCATTACAAACTATGTGGGACTTGATCTGAGAATTTCCAAGGCATTGGATTTATTTGATTCAAAATTGACCAGTGCAACAACACAAGCTCATAAAAAGGCACAAATCTCTCCAGATCACAGGATTTAAATCTTG
Source organism: Pseudochromis fuscus (assembly GCA_900323345.1). NCBI lineage: Eukaryota > Metazoa > Chordata > Actinopteri > Pseudochromidae > Pseudochromis > Pseudochromis fuscus. The sequence continues at coordinate 7,566 of OOFC01018822.1, forward strand.
ACTTGCACTTGTTGCTGCACTTAATTCTTTAGTTTGCAAATGAAGTGAGAGGTAAACATGTGCAGGAGATACCCTGTAATAAGAGTTAACTAGGTTACCTACCCGATCCCCTAAACATCCTGCATTGACCCCACCCCTCTGTCTATATATTAATGCTGACTAATGATCCTCAACCTTTAAATAAACTCACTTCCAGTTGGTGAAATTGATCCCCAGCCTTGCCTTTGCTTTGCACTCAGACATATGCAGTGATGGGAATATGTACACACCGATAAACCAGCATGCTCAGAAACATACTTTACAACTTTCCAGAAATAGGTTTTAAACAGCCAAAGCAGAGCGTCTCCTGGTCAGATATCTGTGTACATTTACTAACACAAATACACAAGTCAGTAACTCTGAAACCGTGCTGTAGTTTGACGTTTGTTTGTGAATTGTGTCCTATCAATATCCATTTTAAATTCTAAAAGTCAAAAAACTCTTTCACATCTTTCAGTTTTCCTGCTTCTCTCATTTCATTTCTGTCTTCTCTTTCATTTTCTCCTCTTCTTGTCTTTCTGCCCTTCATATTTAATTTCCCTCCGTCCTTCTTCCCTTCCTTCCTTCCTCTGTTGGTATTTTCCTCAGCTTGCCAGGCCTTCACATCAGTGTCATCAGATCTCTTTGGTATTTGCTCTATAAAAAGTGACGACTTGTCACTGAGGGACCTTTCACAAAACTCTGTGAACCTGTAAAGTGATAACGCTGCTGATTCTCATTTTTCTGGATTATGTTACCTCTGGTCTCTGCGTCTGTTTTCTTTCTACTTGCCCCACAGATCAACTGGGCTCAAGTAAATCTGTATTTTACACAGACGTATTGACACTTTTATGGATGATCAATGGTCCAGAGACTGTCATGTGAGAGGGGTTGCTTGTGTCACATACTGGGAGTTGACTGAGAATTGATTCTGCATCATTTAAGGTTTTTTATTATCGGTGCAAATATTGAGGATTTATGAACAGCAGTGTTGGTTTCCTGGTGATCCACCACATTAAAGATGCTGTACAAATAAATAAATTTTTGTTTTTATACAAACACTGCCTGATGTGTATGAAACTCTGAATCATTGGAAACCAGACCTGTCAAACAAACTGTCTCTCTAATGCTTTTTTTTCAGATGAACCACCAGATTACTGATGAAAATAATTGATTTTAGGGAATGACTTGTGAATAAGATTTAATGACTATTTCAGACCTGGTTGCTTTATCCATTTCTATATTAAATATAAATATTAGCATGTCAACATTGTCATTTAGCACAACTGCCTCACATTGACACTAACATTTCAGCAGGGTGTGTAGGTTAAATCAGTTACAGCCTCTCAAAGCTGCCTAATAACTTTTAGTTTTATTTGATTTAATGGTGCATGTGATTAATGTTTTAGTTTAATTTGACCTCTTTTACTTCACAAACATGTTTGATGTTACCAAAATAAAATAAAGCTTTAAAAACAACCCAGTAAATCCTACCTCCCATAGCAAGAACTACAACAACCAAAAATTGGAGGAAAGCAAAATATCTAGCAACTAAACAGCCAAATATGTTTCCAAGGTGTTGCTTCCAAGGAGCCCAGACCAGAGCTGTTGTTTGTTTTGTGTGCAACAAAAATATTTCAATGGCTCGGTGCTGGTTTGCCAAGAAATCTGTTGCAGCGTCAAACCAAAATCTCAGTTTTTAAAAATACTCTGATGTTGTCTCAGTCATGCAAACACTATGCCAACTACAGGCTTTTGAATGTTACTTGCACAGTATCATTATTAACAGAGGTAACAACATTTATCAAATTAGCTGAATTGAGATGATACTTTACAACAAAATGTCTCTTCACGGTGTCTCGTATTTCTTGTTGTGGTATCTGTCTCAGTGTCTGTCTCTGTCTCAGTGTCCCTCACTGGCCTCTCTCCCTTCAGCCTGTGTTCCTGTTGCTGACTCTCCACCTGAAGGTCAGGTTGGAGAACACGTTGCAGAGCACGACTATATTTATTTACATATATTCCATTGCGCTGCAGTCCAGCATGTGTTTTTATGAGCTGCACTTGCTCTGTGGCGACTCCCTCGACCGCTCCTTTGCCTTTTATAGGAGAGGTTTTAGTATTGGAGTTATGCAGCTGTTATGCTGTTTGGTGTGCATGAAGGAGTTGAATTTCTTCAGGTGACATCAAAGGCGCTTTTGCTTTAAGTTGTTTATTCACGCTCTGTGAGATGTGTGGGCCAATTATCCTCCTCTCTGTGTTTTTAATTCAAGGACACAAGAAACATTTATTATAGTTGCAGAAAGCTACATGGCCAAAAAATCTGAAAATATCCTGTCAAATGTGTATAAAACTAATTAAAGGGTAATTACACAAGGTCATAGTATCTCCTAAATAAGGCTGTCGCTAACAGCACTCAAACATGCAAAGCACAAATTGCAAATGACCTCTATCAGAAAATTAGAGGTTTGGGTGTTAGCCAAAGAAATTAGAGCCAAGTGCCTTGACCTTTCTGGTCGTCACTGTGCTTCCACTTGTCTTTCTGTGCTTTACAAGGACAAAATCACAAAAAGGACCCTGAAGCAGATCTTTCCCTCTACATTATTTTAGGTGTAAGGTTGGTTGTAAAGGACATTCTCTGTTTACTTGTATGCAGGAAAACATTGTTTGCTATAGGACACTGGCTTTAATTACATCATTTTCATCAAGATTTTCTTTATGTTTTATTATATTGCCGTTATATTTTAATGTGTCATTTAACTTGAATAAGGCTCAGCTTTCTTAAAGTTCAAGTTTAAAGGTGCAGGATTGATTTGTTAGCCATTAGGGGGCAGCAGAACGATCTGAAATGAAAACATAGACATATGATTTTACACATCCAGTTGTCACTGAACAGTGTTGTCAGTCGTTTGGGGAAACTTTCCATGTGACCTTATTATTATTATTAGTATATATTCCCTCTTGTTTTAGTGTTGGTTTGGTCTTTTGCAGCAGCTTCTCCACTGTGTTCATCAGTAAATAGCAAAGTGTCTGTTGCTGTTGTAAATTACATTGATATGAGACAGAAAGAGACTGAACCATAACAATGTGTTATTGTAAAACCAAAACAGGACCATGAATGAGGCAGAAAACATAAGTAAAGCTTAAAGATCAGGATAAATCTCCATTGGTTTGTCAGTGTTGGCGACACATCCCACATCACATACAGTTAGCTGATCCACTGATCTGTGAAGGTTTGAATTTAAACTTGAAGTCATATTAACTTAGTTTAAACACTTTAGTTACATGATCATGTTTAAGCTTCTTTTCTTGTTTATTTATGGTTTTTGAGAGTAACCACTGTACCTTGGGTCTCTGTTTTTTGGACTGGATTTCGTTCTGTTCACTTTTTGTTTCGCTGTTGTCGCTGAGTCCGCCCTCCTCTCCCAGCCCGCTGTCCTCGGTGTCCAGGCTGCTGCTCCTTGACCCCAGCTTCTTCTCCTGGAGCATCAGCTTCCTGTCCTGGATGACTCCTCCTGCTGCGCTTTGCAGCGCCCTCATGTGGCGCCGCCGTGTCGGCGACTCGTTGCCCAGGAATGGCTTGCTCTCCTCGGGACCTGACTCCATCTTGCCTCGGATGGCATTGACCACATCGCTGCTGCTGCATTCGCTGCGTTTCGGCTGGACAGTCTTGGTAACCGAGCAGCTCCTGATTTTATTCCCGCCACTCTCGCCAGTGTCCGCTGTGATCACACGTGGGGTAACGGTAAGTTTGACCACATGGGTGCGCTCTTTTCTGTCTTCCTCCTCGACAGATGAAGGCATCCAGCCGGTCGGGATGGCGTCCTGCTTGTCTGAGTGTTCGTTAGCCCAACCCTGCCAACTCTTGGCCAAGTTGGCCACCATAGCGGCACATTTTATCTTCCGTACAGCCCGTTTGAAAGCCTGCGGCTCCTGAGGAGAAACTGTGGAGGTCCCACCACTGCTCATGGTGACAGGTTACTCAACGAGATGTTTTCCAAAATCAAAAAATGAAGCCAGTCTTCGGGGGTAGCGAGTCTTTCGGGCAATTAAAGTTCAAAAATGAAAGTTAGCTCAATGCAGAAGGCTCAGAATGTAATCAAAGTATTTTAAAAAATTTTGCTGAAAACTTAAGTCGAGTAAAGGTTTGGAGAAGCTGAAAAAAATCAAAATTGCTTTTGTCTAAACGAATATTTGCTTCTTTTGGATTCAGACTTGAATCTTCAGAGATCTCCACTTGCAAAGTGAAAATTTCCAATTGATCGTGGACGCGCCTCAGCTTTTATAACCGCAACGGATCTTCACAGAAACATCCGTCGCTTTCCAGACCATCAGTCGGTCAGTGGGTGAGCTGCTGGTGTGAAGAGTGCGAGGACTTTGACTTTAATCCCCTGCTGAAGCCCCTCTGGCTCCACACGGACCTTTAAATAGGGAAGGGTAGTAAAGGAAGTGATGTCGCATGGAGGCCACGTGAGACAGGAAAGTCCAGTGTCAACATTCTTGTTAGTGACACATTGGTTCATGTGCTCACACACACACACACACACACACACACACACACACACACACAGTGACTCTCAGGAGTGGAATTTCTCCCAGTGGGATCCAGGGAACAGGTGTCCAGTGTTTTTAGCTGGGGTCTCTGTCTGCACACACAAATACACTGAGACACACACAGGCTTTGAGTCAGCCCGTTACATACATGTTGGACCAGTGTATATGTGTGTGAGTATATTGTTTATCTATAAAGATATTTTCATTCAAATCATAGACGTACCCACTGGGTCTCAAAAGTGCAATACCACCAATGGCCACTAGATGCTGGCTCCAAAAAACTCCAATTAACTTCAGTTCAACAGTAGCCATTTTCAATCATGAAATACTCGATCAATACATTTTTTCCCACAAGTCATTTTGATGCCATTAGCTTAAGTCAACTCTTCTGGTAAGTGATCTGGTGGTTCATATGAAAATCATTTCATCATGAAGTAAATATTAAGCTTCAAGAAGAGGAAGATTTAGAGGCGTGGTTAGTAATTTACAGCTGGTTTGGAGGCTTATGCACCAGTGAACTCCAGTGAATAATATGTTCATATCCAAATAAGGTCACTTCTGGCTCCAAACAACTAACATGGCTACATCCAAATGTCGAACTCCTGGCTTCAAAGTGCCACGCCACAGACCAAAGGGTGACATCACGGTGGCTACATCCATCTTTTGTATACAGTCTATGATTCCAGTATACAACTTCACATCATCGCATGAAGAAGGAACCTTACATCACTGGGATGTGTGCAGCTGTGTGAGTGTGAATACCTGAAGTGTGGGTCACAGACGCACAAAGCTTTTGGTTGTCTACATGTCTGCGCATGTGTAGCTACAACTATTTCAGTCTGTGTGTGTATGTGTAAATATATGTGACTGTGGTTTTCAGGAATATGATTCATCTGCAGTGTAAAAACTGAAGAGAGGATGCTCTGAATAGTTTCTATTCATCAGTGCAGTGGAGGAAAATGAATGGATGTTCATCTTTAACACAGGACCAATCCTCAGAGAGTTCTGTTTCAAGATAATTTGGCTGCTATGTTATTCAAAGCATCTCAGAGAAGAGGGCTGAGAGCTTCTGCTTCCTCCTGTGATCCCAGGCTGACCTCATGGTGTTGAGATCAGGACTCTGTGGGGGCCACACCATCTGTTGCAGGACTCCTTGTTCTTCCTGTTGCTGAAGATAGATCTTTATTGAGGTTGTTGCCAAGCTGATGACTGAATCTGGAACAAGTCTAACATCTGAAATACCAGTAACATTTACACAGTACAGTATATTTATTTACTATTTTTCAAATTAAAAGTTAGATATTTGATTTTATATTGTTCAGCTAAGGTCTTAGTTTTGCATATATATACATTTGCAACATTTTGAACAGATTAAATGAATAAAGATAAGACTCAGCTTAACATATTTTTTCTCATTTTATTTCTCAGGTTTTCTCCAAAGTCCAAAGGTGAATTTAAATGTTAACCATTGAGATCATCATCTATATGCAGAAAATAAATGTGTGTTTTCATCTGACTAAGCAAACTATCAGCTCACAGTAAAAAAAGAATAACAGTGGACAAAGTGGAACAAATTTCCTATAAATCAGAAATGGCAAATTAACTAACTGACCATGTCAACATTTCAAATCTCAGCGTGGAAACATGGAAACAGAAATATTTTTAGGTCTGAAAACAAGTGTCAGAAATATCAAGTTCTCAAGACTTAAAAAAAAAATCGGATTAGGCTATTTACTTGGATTACATGTGGCCTGCCAGATAATCTACCTTGAAGAATAAAATTGAACCGTTCAGGAAAGTTCATGCTGTGATAGTAGGTAATTTAGTGGATTAAATGTCATGCATAACAAAAAAGGATGAGTAACATAAAAAGTACATTTTTGAACACTTGCAATGTTGGACATGGGACAAATAAAATGAAAGGCACTAATCATGCATAATATGCCTAGTACTTAGTAAATTATTAAGTAAATGAAGTTGTTGAGGCTGAAATACTAATTATTTATCAAAAATTAAATGTTACAATAAATTGTCATGTTTCTGGGTTTTTAGTCTGAGTATTCATAAATTGATCAGCCTGACTGTTTGTGCAGACCTGGTCCTGTGGTCGCTAGACGTAACTTCACCTGCACCTCATTTTCACAGCTGATCACCTGTTTGACTTTCTCCCATTAACTCCCATGGATAAATATTGACTCATTCACACTGGGACCTACTCGCTTCTCTTCGCTTCGGATCGCTTGAGGACTGCCCCCCCTCGGTAGCATTCACATTACCGAGGACAGTGCCTCCTCAGTGTACCTGGCCGTCATTCGTGACATCATCTTTTACGCGACACACAGATGTGGAAAGAAGCGATGGAGGAACAACTTTTTAACTTTTTTAATTTCTCCCTGCACTGCTGCAAAGTCCTGTGGTAGCCAGGTGCAGCCATCTGGTCCGAGAGTTGTTTGTAAATCCTTTCATTTCGGACCGCGCCGTCCAGCTCCCGCTGAATTTTCTCATCGGCGACTAATGACAGAAAGGTTTGCACCTCGTCCTGAGTCCACGGGGCAGGATTTCTAGTAGCTGATGCCATTTCTCTCCTTGTTGTTATTTTAAACACGTCTGCACGGTTCGGCGAAGATTTAAAAGTGGCGTGTTTGCCGGGAGAGATTACGTGCAGCACAGTGATGACGCAACGACACAGTGACGATTCCGACCAATAAGATTTTAGTACCTGCTCCGACCTGACCAGGTACTTTTTTTGGAACCGCAGGAGAGGAGGTATGAAAAGTTGTACCAGGTACCAAGGTCCCGGTACTTTTTTTCCAGTGTGAATGCGCCAAATCCGAAACAAAGCGAAGCGAGTAGGTCCCAGTGTGAATGCGCGATTTGTGTATTATGGTGTTTCTCATCTCATCTCA
>OOFC01018823.1:0-23106 GCA_900323345.1 Pseudochromis fuscus
GTGTGTGTGTTTGTCTGAGTTAGTGTAAATGGCTAAGTGTGTCTTTGTGTGAGTGTGTGTTTAAGTGTGTGTGTGTGTGTGTGTGTGTGTGTGTGTGCGTGTGTGTGTGTGTGCGTGTGTGTTTGTGTGATTTGTTTTGGGTTTAACTTTAGTCTGGATCGGCATTCACACCAAACATCACGGCGCTGCTGCACTTGTTTCCTCTCTTCGACTCTGGCCTATCACATCTCATCACTCCAAAGCCAGCTGTCCAAAACCATTCGCTGACTAAAATATCTTCACAACACAAAAAGAAACAACATCTTAGTCTAATGTGGCAAGAATTTGCATCTACTGACAAAACACTACAAGTTGCCAATCTAATGATGACATGTTGTTTTCCTTCTTTAACCATTTCAATCTAATATAAATTTAAATTTAAATGTGTATTAAATTAATGAAATGGTGCCTCTCTGCTGCTGCAACAAAGTGGACTTTTTCTCTGACATTCCTCCTGTTGGGACTGATAGACAGCTGTCAGTGTGTTTTGGGGGCAAGTCCATTTTTATTTGTAACATGTGAGAAATGTTTCCATTAGACAGTTTGGGTAAAATTCATTGTTATTGTGTTAAACAATGAGTCAGTGGCACCATGCAGTCACATATTTAAAATATCAGAATCAATACGAATAAAGGTCAAACATACAATAATAAGATCAACATTCTTACCAATCATAATTCTCTTTTTTTCTATGTCTTCTCTATGTCTTTTTAGATTTTGGCAGAAGAAACATAAATAACCAGGGAACAAGAGGTCAGTCAAAGAATAATTGAAAAATTAAAATCTAAATTAAAGCAGGTACAATTTGATGACTGAAGCCACATGGACCTGGGAATTGGTACCTGGTACAACTTTTCGTACCTTCTCTCCAGCGGTTCCAAAAAAAAGTACCCGGTCAGGTCGGAGCAGGGACTAAAATCTTATTGGTCGGAATCATCACTGCATCGTTGTGTCATCACTGCGCCGCACGTAATCTGTCTTCGCAAACACGCCATTTTTAAATCGTTAGCAAACCGTGCACACGTGTTTCAAACAACAAGAAAAGAAATGGCATCTGTCTTCTTGCTGTGAAAAACAGCCATAGACCGAGAGTCAAAAACAGCAGTTGTTCCTCCATTGCTTCTTTCCACACCTGTGTGTTGCATAGAAGATGGCGTCCAGCTACACGGAGGAGGGACTATCCTCGCAGGTGGGCTGATCCGGGGTGAAGCGAAGCCAGGAGGTACCAGTGTAAATGCGACTTTAAATGAATTTGTTAACAACACAGAGGAACAAGTAGACTGCTGATTCATTTGGGCAACTTATTCTTACTTGAACATCGTGAGTGTCAGAGTGATTGGTATGGCTGCACAAAACATTAATAAAATGACTAAAATTTCAACAACTGTGTTCTCTTCACATGTAATTAATTTCAACCAGAAGGAAATTGACAGAAGCTACCTACGCTCCTCTCTAGGACGACATGCATTGTCTAATAGCCATTAACCTCCACCCTGAGAGACAGGTGCACGTGTGGAGCAGCTGTACTGCTCCAACACTGCAGCCACCAAGACAAGGAAATCTATTTGACCAAACATTCACCTGTTTCCAGGCAAGGACGTCAGTTTACCAAAAATGTTTGCAGTTTTCTTGACAAGGACATCCATTTAACCAAACGTTCACCTGTTTCCAGAACTCAATAAACACCCGGCATGAAAGTGTAGCAGAGCCCCTCAGCGCCACTGGATATGACAATAGTCTGGTCTGCCAGGGTGCAAAATACAACAACCTCTGCTCCCAAATTAGACCCACCACTGAGCCCACTGACAATGGGATGCTGAGATGCAATTACCATAAAAGCCACCCCCCCTCCCTCCTCACTACCACCACCTCTTCATGTACACCCCACACCACCCCTGACCTCCATCTACCTCTCCAAAAAAATCCTCACCTCTTGTCTGTTTTACCATTTTCCTCAAATAGTTCCATTGTGTCCTGCACTTTTGGAGCTCCATAGGGAGCAGAGAATCCTGAATTCAAATTTATTGGGGGGAAAAAAACAAATGTGAGTGAGTGTGGGCCCATGTGTCTTTATGTGTGTTTGTTATGCTCAGAGAATCATGTGTTGCTCTTCATCCCGCAGAGTGCCCATGTGAGACATGGTTGATGGCAGCCGACTCGCGACGACCAAGTCCCTGTAAGTCAAAATCTTGTTGGGCTGAGACCTCTGTAATTTAGTACCTTTTTCTCCCCTTGTAGCTCTCCATCTCTCTTTCTCTCTCATTATCTTTTTTATTCTCGTCTGATTCTGTCATCCCCTGATCTGTGTGATGCTGCAGTTACACTCAAGGTTGTGCTGGAAAAGGGAAAGATAATAGGAAACAAAGTGAACATGTTGGTGGGAGCATAAAGGTGTTGACATGAGGGAGAAAGAAAACACCACTCAGAAGTAACCTTTAAGCAACATGGTCATTAACACCTCCATTACAAACCATTCTGTATGAGTAGCTCTATTAGTCATTCAGAGCCCACGCTTCTCTTCAAGACAGCCATACATTTTTTTTTTTTAACAAGGCAGCAGGATAGTAGAAAAGACCTCTTTGTTTTCTTTTAAGCAACAATCAGTCATCATCATCACAACCACCAGCTGTTCACTCGGCTCCGGCATTAAACTGATCTCCCTGAATACATTTACAGAGGCGACTGTAAACTGCTACGATGTGGCAGGTCAGAACTGAACAGATATCCTGAAACATATGAATGGATTCCTTATATGCAATAACAGCCTCCATCGCTGGACATAGAATCGTAGAAAAAAGGCTTAGACAAAGTCCTTTAACAGCTGTTGTCAAAATGTTGCAAAGAAGAACGACCCTCCTATTAAAGATGTCCTCATTACTAAAAAATACCCACAAACAAACTCTTGTGAGTAGGTTTTTTTAAATATTCAAAGTACTGAGTGTTATCAAAAGTATACTGTACTTCAGGCACTACCTGGCTTCACCTGTTTTGCAATTAAATCTCAGTTTTACTAATGATCAGCTGACCTCCTTCAGCCCTTTCTGTTGAAATTACAGTTTAAGTATTCACTGTTTCCTTTTCCATTTTAACAAAAGTGCTTTTTTTCACTTTGATTGAGGCTAAGTTGGTCTTTCTCTGCGAAAAACTATTTAAATTGGATACACATTTTTTTCTATGCATTCCTACTTGAAATTCATCTATTAACTGTACTTCAAATGATACAGCTGTTTCATAATTCAAATGGAAAAATCAAAAAGACAAGGAGTCATTAACACCTTTACCAGGTGTAATGGAAAAAGGTGATTCGTTAGAGGTCTGAAAATAGGTCCTCTTTCCCTACTTATAATTATAGCTTTGAAACATATTATCTTACAGGTATGGCTTCAAAAGTGTCTTCGGTACAGTGCTAACAAGGCCCACTGAAACTCCAAAGGAGCAGGCAGAAACCTTAATTACACAGGTGCATATATTACAACCTATCAACTGCTGCTGCTCCGATATTAATTATACTGTACAACAGACATTTTCTTCCACCGATTTTCTTCAGGCTTTGCCTATTACAAAGTTAACTTTCTCTCACTTTAACTCTGAGCCATGTGTAGCATATTTCTAATTCCTCCAATTATGGCATAAATACCAGAGTGAAAATAACTCAGCATACACAGTTATTTGAAAGTGTCAAATAACATACCAAAGTGTGCGTGCTATAGCAGATGAAAAATTATGACAATAAAAACCTGTTTGCCTTACCGGTGAGGATTTGCAGGGGAAGATGTGTAATAATAAAACAATTAATCTATTTAACATTTAACTTTGTCTACACAGAAGACTCTAAAAAAATATTGAAAAGGTATTCCCAAACGTGCAGATCATATGAAACCATCATTTAAAATTGAAAAAGCAACAATACATTTAACACTTTTAGTAAATACACTGGATTTATTTGCTTTATTCTCCTTTCATATATTTCATGAAGGTGTGATCGGTCCCAAACAACACACTGCGATGTGAAAATTTGAAGCCCAAACAAGGACAACACAGATCTGTGCACCACACCTAAACATCTTGTGCAAATATGACCAAAGTCAATTTCAGCCGGGGTCGTGCATGGTGATGGTCTCTCTGATATTGTAGTGGTCACGGTCTGTGTGTATGTGCTGTGGACGTGAGTGGATCCAACCAGGGGAGTTAGTGCAGGGGTGGAGCTGGGATGGGGGGCTGCTGGATGGGCCGAGGGTTTCTTTGAAGTCTGGATTCCAATTAAACCCCTGACTGAGTTCTAAGCGCACAAGAAAAATGACTGAGGTACATGACATGGCCAGGTCCCCTCGTCCAGCCAAGCCTTTCCATTTTAGCCTCTTTGTCTCCCTGCAGCTCCTAATATTTATGATCACCCCTCCTGACATAACCCCCACATCAGGACTACCACCCCCCACCATCCAATACAGAAAAAGAAAAAAAAACAAAAAAAACAGACTGGATGGGACTTAGAAAATGGCTGACAGAGAGGAGAGCCACAGTCAGACCCTGAGGTTTCACTGCTTAATGCAACATAGAGAATATTTGAGAAACATCCACACAGAAAGAGGGAGTAGGACGAGGTCAAAGAGGAAGAGTGAGCGGAGGAGGCAGAAGACGAAGAGAAAGAAGACAATGACAAAGATGATGCGAACAGGAACAATAGGAAAGTATTCAGGATGAAACTCTGGTGAGGCAAATGTAAAACTAAAGATTCTCATATCCTGTATGACCTGTACTACTTTCCTGGACACTGACTTATTTCTGTTTATTAAAATGTAGTATTTATGATATTGTTTCTCCCATCTCACACATTTCCCTAAACATTTGCTTCCATTTATCCAAATGCAAAAATAAAAAGATCAAGCGCAGTAAGCTGTAGTTTGGGTAACAGATGTAGACAAGCCTGATAGAAAATACATTTTATGTTAATAATAAAACAAATTCCTTTTGTGAAAAATACAGTATGAGTATTCTCCTACATGGAGAATGTTGCCACGATAAGCTCCTTCTCCTTTTGATACAGAATTCCTTGAAAAACACACAACTTGCACATTTGATGTGCTGGATTATTATTTTATGTGACAAAGCAATACAACAGCAGTAATTTGCAGTAATTGTGATCTCACCAGCTGGCCCCTCGCAGTGAAAAGACATGTATGGAACGGGACTCCAGCACAATGCCAATTTACCTTAGAAAGCTCCACGATACATCTTTACAAAACCCAGTATCTGGCTGCTACTCCTCACAGTTTTGTTTTCTCTTGAAAAAGTGGTGGTAAAACAGTGAAGGTGCACCTTAGCTGGGGGACATGTTTTTGTTGAAAGCGAATGGAGAGAAATGGTGGATTTCAGAGGTATCAGTCCTGCAAGGCAACCGCAGGCAATTCATACAGTACCTTGCACTATGTCTAGAACACACTGCAGTTTTTCTGTTTTTATTTCTGCACCTTTCGCACATGAATTCCATTCACTCACACACTCCCAACAACACACAGTAGGTTACGATACATACTCCATAATTCATTCAGCATTGAATTTCATTTCCTATCCTCTTTTTTGAAAGAAAAAAAAACAAAAAAACACTGCACACACCCTTTCTCCGTACCACACAGACATACAAAGTGCAAAAGTACAAGCATTGTTTCTTCGAACTGAGTAGTCAAACATGTAACGACTCAAATACACAAACTAAATACACAAACATGCTCTGGAATAAAATATTGAAAAGTGTCACAGACACCTGGTCAAATGCTCATATGATTCCCAAAGGAACCACCCTGAATAAACTAGTTCCAGCGGGAGAGGGGGAAAAATGGAAGCAGCAGATTTGAGCAGAAAGATGAAGTTTATATGATGTCTGTTCTGAGCAGAGATGGAGCTGGAGATGGGATAAAGCAAGAAGGGGTTAAGGCTGGGAGCCAGCAACCTTTTATCACACTGGAGGGAGACAGGGAGCTGAGAGGCGCAGAATGGTAAATATTTCAAGATGATAGGTGACATAAACAAAAGGTTTACTCTCATTCCCACTTTTTAAGTTGCAAAATTTGGGGCTGGTAATTCATAACCGCAGTCCTCCCTGACACACTAATACGCCACTGAAGAATAGGCCCCTGCTACTCAACACAAAAAAATATATATCTCTCCCATAAGTAAATCTGTTTCCTCTAAAACTCAACAATCTCCATCAGTTATTTGTTTAACATCAAGAAAGTTGGCATAATCAAACTGACAGTCAAATTGCAGATTTACTGTTTTAATATTACCATGAACAAATATGGCAAAGAAATGCAAAAGATATATTTAAAATAGATACAATTTGCAACTGGATATTTGGTGACTTAACTATTCAAAATGTCTTTAACATCGTTCTCACTTTATTACATCTTTTGCTCAATTGATAGTTTTGTTCTTTTCGCTTGATGCTTGAACTTTTTGAAGATTTTTTATTTTTTTTAGTTTGTATAAATGAATCACTTTCCCGTCTTAAAAGCGAGACCTCTTCCCCGTCAGAGACATGGCACTTGGCCTCTGCTCCATGTCAGAGAGCAGTCTGTCAGTGCGCCTGTGAAAGCCAGATAACCCTTTGATGGAGAGTACCGGTGGTTATTGTTGTCTGTACCCCTCCACCTTCCCTCCAACACATATGAAGATTTATTGAAGGAGAGGGCTGAGCAGCGGGAGCCTGCACTAACATGGCAGGCCACGATGGCAACAGGAAAGGAGGCAGGAAGAACAGAAGCAGGAGGGAGACACACCAGGGGGTGATGGGAACTCCTCTGACCTGCCTGTGGAGGACACAATGCTCAGGTAGAACTGATTGTGATTATCCAGCTGTTGAGGAGGACAAATAATCATGGGGCCACTCGCTCTCGTCTTCCTGTCTAACAAAGGACGGGCAAAAAAGACGGATTTTGAAAATCTTTAAAGAAAGCATATAGAAAGTAAAGTTACCTACAAAAAGAAAGAAGATCTAGCGTAGTCAGTATTTGCAGAATGGGAAAAATCCCAGAACAATAGAAATACTAGTTACTGGAATACAATCCTGTATTATTGTAACAAAAAAAATAACTTTACTATTTCATTTTTACACCAGCAGCAACAATTAGTCAAATATATAAAGTGGATTAAAGATATAGATTCAAAAATGATACATGCTATTTTCAGTGGGGGAAAAAAGAAAATGAAAACAAGCTGGTGAGTTGAATATATAACATGTGATGCTATGACATCAAGCAACATAATCTAATCTACTATTAATCATTTTCCTCCTGTGTCTTGCACCATATGTTCTGAAAATGAACGCCAACATATTTCTAACATAAATTCATGTAGCTTATGGCTTTTAAGAACATACGCATGGGCAGTTCAGAAAAAAAAAAAAACACAGAGGGAAGCAGAGCAAAGTCAGATGAGATGAGATAGACAGACACAAAAAGAAAAAGTGACAGAGAATGCACATCAGCGACTCATAGTGCCCTCTTCTGCTCACTCGCTGTATGATACACTTTCCTTTCTTTTTGATCATCAAAAAACACAAAGCACCTGATACGGGACCAAAGTCTCACTTCCTTCTTTACATTTCTGCACATGCATGGTGATTTCTACTCTTCTTTTTTATGCATAATTAAAAATGGGTGTTTCTCTTGTATCTATTTGGCTCACCTCCCTCAAAAAACAGAAATAAGGATTTTAGGACATAAAAGCAGATAAGCTGTGGGACTGTCCGAAATGAAACAGAAATGACTCCCCTTAGCAAGCCCTGATGCACGTGTGATTATCTTATACACAACTGGGCACAAAAAAACTAATCCCTTTAGTACTTTTGTTTTTCCAGTCAGGGAATCATACTATCTGCCTACAAAATCAGCAACAATAAAAAGATAGGTAGCAACACAATCATCTTCATAGCTGGTAAACTCTGAGCTGTGGCTCCGTCCAGCTGCAACATACATGACTGTCACATGGTCCAGCAGGTTTCAGGGCTGGATCAGCAAATCTTAAATAGCACTGATCAGCTTTATTTATGCTCATTGTTCTGAGTGAACATAAGTGACTTTTGAGGATGTAAATTCTGCATATGCAAAATAAATATATCAATAAATAAACACCATCATTGGAAACTCTTCAAAGAAATAAAAAAATGCACAGCTGCAGCAGTTGTTAGGCTGAATAGAAGCTATTGTGTTACTGAAACTTCATTGTGTGTGCATACATAGAAACAATATATTGGTGCCCTTGCAAAGGGTGTTTACAGTATACGATGTGTTATAAGTGAGGTCTTCTTCCCTGAAATGTTAAATGTGTATACAAGAAACTGATGGCGACCAGACTTCAGTGGGGCTGTGAAATGATGACCCAATTTTAAACCCATATTTGATTACCTGGTTTTATTAAAATTGGATCCAAAGAGACCCGTTCCCCATTTGAATTTAATGAAGGCTGTGTGGCTGACAGGAGGCTTTTGATTTATACACTGTTATTAAATCCGACAAGAGAGCCAGCCAGGTAAGCAGGCAGGAGGAGGTGGGGAGGGGAGGGAGCGAGGGAGAGAGCAGGACCCAGAATCCTGGCCCTGAACCAGGCACAGTCAGACTCCGAGTCCAACAACCCTCCTCTTCCTTCAGCCCACCCCCACCTGCTCCACTCTGAGGAGTGCAGGAGCAGAGAACAGCCAAGGACACATGCTGTGTGGCACCCCTCTCTCACATCCCTCTTCCTCCTCTGATACCTCTTCCATTATTCATATTAAAATACAGACTGATGTAAAGATGAATAATAAATGCAGTCAACACAAAACAAAAGCTGGCAGACCAGTGCTGTCAAGGTGGTCACTTGATAGAAATGAAAATTTATTGTGTCTATTCATCTTAATAATGGGGTATTTTTAAGACATAACAAATTAAAGTTTCAGCACTCTTGATATTGCTTTTGCCTACAATCATTCAAATTACTTTTTAAAAAAATATATATTTATATCTTTACACACATAAAAAGCTAAAATAGTAAAATAAAAAGTACAAAGTAGCTAAATGACTTAACATGTTTTGAGGAAGAAATGTGATACCTCTCGGAGCCCTAAGTGTTTCCTCTTTGAAACTTCAAAGCCAAAGCTGTCTAAAATACATCAGCACACTTACTGTAGGAGATCCTCACACTTACAATTCCCGGCTTTACTGCACACAAATCATTCACCAGAGCAAAAACACTGGCCAGACCCTTATATGACAAAAACAGTGGCAGTGGCTTTATGTGCTGTTTTTTTTTTCCAGGGTTCAGAGATGATCATGGGGAAGCACAAAGAGCTGCTATTGTATCTCCAGCTTCACAACAGAAGCAGTGGGCTGTTTGAAACTGCCTATGCTGACTATCAACGTTTTCCTGAAGGTTTGGCGTCCACTGGAAAGGAGAGATACTAGGCCAACTAGACATTTTCTCAACATTGAGAGCGATACAGTATCATCATCAAAAAAAAAAAAAAAAAAAGGTACAAATAATGAGAATGAGACACAAAAACATTCAGGGGAATAAGTCTATCAGATTTCAGCCCAGTGTGCCTCTTTTAAGATGATTAGATAAGTGCCTTTATCTTTAAATGTGTTTTCTATAAATGCTGTCATTTATTTCAAGCACTTCAGACGGCATGAATCCAAATGTCCTTGATGTTTACTTAGTGATTAATATTGTGAAAATTCGTCATGCAGTGTTTCACAATTAATATGGGACCAACACACTGAATGTCTGCCTGAATATCTAATATAAAAGCAAAATGGGTGAGGATTGCATTTTGTTTTTAATGTTTTGCTCAAGCGGAGCACTGCTGTCATGCCTGCTTTTTTCAGGATGTCAGACAAAAAGAGAGGAGAGATGGAGAGGGAGGGATCCTGGAGGATGGGGGGAGGAAAGGAGGAGAGATGGAGGAGCTGCTGACATGCACTTGTCTCCAATCTCTTCGAATCCATTGCACAATTCATCTGCTTTGTCTCTACTGCCACGGCTGAGGACAATCAGACCAGACGCCCATTAGATTCCTCATACTGCCCCCCTATGTACCCCAACCCCCCCAACACCTTTTTTTCATGTGACATGCTGACTGAAGGAGAGGCGAGGCAATTCACAAGCCTCCCCAAACGGGGAAATGTCAGGAAGGGAACCCACATCAAAACCATGTTGTCATGGAGATACAGTACAGTCCAGAAATTACAGACTAACACATAGGCACTTAGGATATACAGTATACACACACAGGCTTTTATGCACACCCTGATAAAAACATTTGCTTTATGGATTTTTTTTAGACAAACAATACATATACAGAGAAGAAAGAAGGCTTTGGTCTCCCTAGATAACACAGTCATTTTCATCTCATTCACATTTAAATAAAGATAGAAAATGTATTTTAAAAACTAAATAATAAATACTAAGAATAATTTTGGCTTGAAAACCAAAAAAGTATTTTTGTCATTTTATACACAAAATTTTGTTAGAAAACATTCAATTATTTCCAGACAAAAAACCCTGGTTGTTGTTGTTGTTTTTGTTTTTTCAATTAAAACAATAGCATGCTTATAATAAATAAAATAGGTTGTGGTGGCTAAAATTTTTAGTATATAATAAAAACAATTGAACTAATACTCCATTTGCTTTTACTAGCAATGAGAGTGATATTTCTCAATCTGAAATTACAGTATTCATAAAAGAAACATGTCTGTGCTGAATGAAAGTGAAGCCTGAGTTCCAGAGAAGCATTTCTAAAAGTACCATTTTATCTGTATGTTCATTGACAGTGAAATCGACTCTGATGCTTCGAGTGAATGTGTAAATGCTTCCGCTTCAGGGAAATTCTACAGCAAGGTCATGTGACCAGTGTGCCCATCCACAGTAGCCATTCCTCAGCCAATAGTGTTATCAGACAAACAGCGTTCCTGGAACGCTTGGCATTTCGATGATCTCTTTTCACAAAAAAAGGCAAAAAGAAAGAGTGAAGGGAGGAAGAAGATAAAAAATGTGCTCCTTCACCCCACTTGTTTAGGAGGCTGCCAGCACTTAGCTTCAGCTTTTGAGCAGAACTAGACCGGCTCTGCCCTAGTGCAAGAGGATCCTCCATCCCAACAGCCATATTCATACACTACCAAGCCTCACTGGGGTCACTTTATTGAGGTTACTGTGCTCTGCACTACATAAAAAAGAGGAGATTGAGGGATATTAATGGTAAATGTGGCATAGTTACTGCTGTAAAACCCCTTCTTTGCCCTCCCTTTTTTCTTTGTTTGGCCAGAGGAGCTGAAGGCTTAGGGATAAAGGTACTGCTCAAATCATGAGACAGGGATAAAGCCAGGAAGAGATAGCAAGCTCTGACCCAACGACAGAGCAGTGGATAATTAAAACACCCAGGGCCCCTGAACTGCCCTCATCCATCTCTCCTTTCTTTTTCTCTCCGACTAAGCCTCTCCCTCCACCGCAGAAAACTCACATACACATTCTTACGTACACAGATAACAAAACATACAAGGCGACACATATTGTGATGATGTTGAATTTCTACCAGTGAGATCCACCAATGACTGGCCCTCTGGGTAAAATCCACAGAAGAGGAAGCACACATCGCTCCCACTGGCTGTGCACAATCTGTTTATTTTTCATTTGTACATTTTTAAGGATCATAAATGATTTCTGTTTTTATCTGATTACTCCCAGACAGTCTGCCTCCACTGCCTAATAAAAACACAAAGGATAGAAACAAAATGGTACACAACCATGTAGTCTGTTTAATTTAACAAATGTCCGCTTGCCTCTAATAATACTCTAAAAGAAGACTATTATTTACAGTATAGGATGTGGTAAATAAATGGGTTGGCTTTTCAACTAGAAAATATTCATTCTGCTTGGAAAAACATCAATTAAAGATAAACTGAGAGGAAATTAACCATAGCCTATAAGAAAGGCAGGCATGCCAGAGAGAAGATTAGAGAGTTTCTCCACACCACCATGAAGAAAGAAAAAAGGACAGCGATGTCTGTATATCATCTATGTATATAACAACCAAGCAAAAGACAGGGCATGTGTAAGTGTGTGTGTGTGTGTGTGTGTGTGTGTGTGTGTGCGTGTGTGTGTGCCTGTCTGCTTATGTCAGGTGATCACAATGTTCCAACCATGAATTGCAGCTGCCAGCGATGCTCTCGGGCAGCCCACACTGCCCTCTCTTGGTGGTTCCACAGCAGTGCCGCTCACATTAAGGAAAACAGCAATTAGATCACCAATTTGATTTTCTTTCATTTCTTTATTTCTTTTCTATGCGATTCATCACTCCACAAACATTGTGCCACATGCAGCAGTTCAATGTTACTTCCTGATGATTTACTCTTGGAAATATTTCCTTTGGTTTTATATTTGATGAAGTGTGACTGACTGGGCCAGTTAAAACAGAGCTGGCTCCACATGTCATTTGTGTGGTCCTTGACCTAGCACAGTAGAGCTGCACAGCGTCCTATGAACCGCCTGTGAATGAGGATGTGTGAAAGCACTGCTGTGGCTGGGGAATAGCGGCTCAAAAGGACCCCCACACATTGCCCAGACTGAAGTCATTACCAGCGAGCCTTTGATTTCCACATGCAAAACCTCAGGTTGAGGACCAATGTGTTGCTCCCCTGGAGCACAGTTTCTACTAAGTGTGTTCATGTGGTACGGCTGTCTGACCATGCAGAGCTGTTTCGGGAAAAGAGAGGGCAAAGTGCTAGCACTGATGAATTTTGAATGTGTTGAAGATGATTTATTAGAGCACTTAAAAGATCTGTAGGATGTCCTTCACACCCATCTCACCCTCTAATAGACCACAGTGTGAAATGACACTGTCTTCGCTAACCATGGCACTGTTTACTAAGTCAGAGAGATTTGTCTTTCACATCTATTCAGTATATTCCTGAATATACTGTGAGTATAGGGTGACCATACTGTATTTGGCTACAGTGAGTGTGCAATTAGTGTGGGAGGTGACTGCTTTCTGTATGTGTGTGTGTGTGTGTGTGTGTTGTTCAGCTGAACAGGCCGAGAAAAGAGTCAAGGGGCGTGAGAAAAAAGTCACCTGCTGTTCACTGACCCACTCAGTCGACTGCAAGGTTTGTGTGGTCATTGTGTGAATGCGTGTTGTCATATCAGTTAATATTTTGCAGACTCGCAGTGAAACTCCACACATGAAGTGCACATGATGAAATGTCAACTGCAAAAAAAAAATGCACATTCCAACAAGATTGTCTACTTTCAGATCCTCAATTTTAAAACCACTACATTTTTCTCTCCAAGCACAACACCACACTGTAGACATACCAAGCTCATGTAGAGTGTAACCCTCATGAGCACCACTGCACTGCACACTGTATTCATATCATCTTTTATTCTTGCACATATTCACATAGATATAATGCTTGGTCTGTATAAAATTCATATAATGTCATTTTTTTATAATGACGTATTATTTAGTTTTATTTTGAAATACAACACAGCAAATGCCTTTTTCAGGTTGTACTTAAAGTTGGTTTAAAAATGCTGAAGTGCAATTTTATTTATTTATTTTTTCAATTTCTCTTTCAGGAATAACATTAAAATCTTTAAACTGAAGAGCTGGTAAAGTAGTTGTAAGCACATGACAAGCTAACCAACACCCCAATAAAATATACATTGTTTTAGAATTAAAAATAAATATATCAGAGTAAGATATGAACATAGCTGGTAGGATAAAATTACAATGTGCAAGAAAAAGCATATATGTCATGAAACACAAATATGCATATACACAAATATGCATCATTTTTTTCTAGAATTACATAATTTTGAGTGGCACCGGTGAACTAGAGGAATCTCTAACTGAAGGAGAGCGACCATCTAACATCCATCATGGTATGCAGTGGCACTCAGTAGTGCTGTTCTCTGCACACCTGACTCCAGCAGGGAGGGTTAAAGTCAGCGACAACGGATCTAGCAGCTTTAGTCTCCAGAACAGCCAGCTTACACAGATAAGTGGGCCAGGCTGGATAAGCCTCACTGAAGTATTCTATTACAGTGCCAATTACCCCTTGGTAAATAATATAAGGATGTAGAGGAAGCTACCGACAGGAAGTGGAATGTGTGCATGCAGGGAGTCTAAAAAAATCTTCTTTTCTCTCGTTTCCCTAAATAAGTTGCAGACATTTTTGTGCAAAATATAGGAAAGAGAGAGTTAAAAAAAAAAAAGTGATAGCATATTTAATTGTGTATACCTCAGGATATCAAGCAGGTGATCGCAGCCACCAAACTGTAGCCGAGTGCAGCCAAGCCCATTGCGGTCAGGCCCAGACCAGGCCCTAGCTGGCTACTCTCCAGTGCGGCCTGAGCAGCCTCTCACAGCAGACACCCAGAAACTGGGTTCTCTAATAGGGACAAATTGGCAATGTCTGTGCGGGCCGGTGCTGTGTGCTAGGAGCTGTGAATTGATAGTGATGCCTAATGATCCCCCTGGGTAGATCAATACCAATAATCCTCTTTCCCGCCTATCCTCCTCATTGACTATAGAGAACCTGGAAGAGCAAGGGGAAAACTGCAGCCCAGAGTGACAAGGCCAGGAGTTCAAGGCAAGGGCTCCAACACACACACACACACACACACACACACACACACACACAGGCAATGAAACTTTCACTTTACACACACAAACACACAGTCACACACAGAAATGTTATCAAAAGCTAAAACTGAAACCAACAACAGAATTTTATAACCTTCCACAGACACTAACATAATATTTAAAGACCACAGACAACCAAAGCTGAGAATTACAGCTGCACATTTGCAGACAGCCGAACACAAACACCCAGATGGTCAAATAAATACACAAGCATCCCCCCCACACACACAACCACCAATACTCACATGCAACAAATATCCCACAAACTGTAAGAATCAAATTAAAGCTATCCTTTTCTCATGTACTGGGTGATCAATATTTATTTTCCCTTTATGCATTTATTAGTGTGTTCAATTTCACTGGCCAGGAGGGCCTACTTTATATCAATTATTTGTAAAGCACTGTAGCCACAGGCTCCAAAAACTTCAATTGAGATGTGGTTTGTAACAAAGCAAATCTGTTCGGTAATGCAATTACACAACACCACCACAAGAAATATATGATGCCACATTATTCATTTTCTTCTGCAATATTGGAAAAGCATTTGTTTAAAATACCACATATTCAATATTTTGCTGGGTGTGCTGTTTAACAACCAAATACTCAATCCTAATTCACAAAACGCTGCTTTATTTATCTGCTCATTTATCTCAAGTACAAATTAAAATTGGGATTCATTTTCTGATGTTTATTTTTTGATATTTTGCTGATAATTACATTATGTCTGATTAAACAACAAAACCTCTTTGTTCAGAGGTCTTTGGAAGCAAATACTAGAAATATATTTTTAACTGAAGGCAAAAAGGAGAAGCTAGCTGTGAAGCCCAGGATATGCTCAGTAGTACAAGTGTGAGGTGAAGCATACAGTCCCAACGGACCTCTGCGTGTGTGTGTGTGTGAGCGTGCGTGTGTGTGTGTGTGTGTGTGAAACTGAGAACGAAGAGAGTGAAAGAGCAGAGTGAAGGAAGTGGGGGCAGAGCAGAATCATAATAGCCTTTTAAACCCACTGAGATCTGTGAGAGTGGGACAGAAATGACCAGTGACACCAAATGAGTCGGGGAGAGGAGGGGCGAGGGGAGCGAGGGGGAAGGATGGCCAATAACCCTTTGAGCGTCCTTTGCTGAGCTTGCATTTTGCGAGCGCAGACAGACAATAGCCAGAGATCTCATGTCTGTGCAGGCTGAAAAGGAAAGAGCTCAAACACACACACACACGGTGTCTCTCACACACCAGCCCATTAAACCACAGTGTTGTTTCACTGTGCTCCACCACTGCCTGTGTTAAAACTCTTTTAGATGAAGAGCCTGCAGGGTCGTGTGTATTCTGCAGATGTGCTTGTTAACATTTTCCTGAGATTTTTCTGTTTGCATTAAATTAGGAAATTCCAACTGATTGTCCTCCAACAAACCAGATTTAATTCAGTAAATAGTATTTTTAGGGACATATCCATCCAAAATATGCAGCACTGTAACACACATTTAACAGGGTCTGAACTGAGCTGCAGCCCGTACATATACCCATATCAGGACACTCACCTGAGGGGCTCCAGGTGTGTCCAGGACCAGATCTGGCAGCTCTCTGAGCAGTTTGTCGAAGGAGTTCTCCATGTCGCTGTAAGACAGAACGGGCCCACACAGGTCAGCCAGCAGCCTGGAGGTGAGCTCCCGGTGGCTGGCTCTGGCCTCCAGGGCCAGTGACACAGCCAGTGAGGGCACCTCGCTCCGCATGGGCCCTAAGTTCATTTCTGCAAGCAGTTCCTGGAAACGAAAAGGGACATTAACTGCAACTGTAAAAGACAAGAATTCTGTTTAGATTTCTGTTTCACAGTTTTAGAATTGGCAGCACTTACTGCTACTTCGTTTGTGTCCCCATGTTCAAAGTACTCCTGCACTATGGGGGTGACCGTCTTTTCAAAGTCCCTCTCATCCAGCGGGGGGACCACGGTCTCATACACACAGTTTTCCTGTTGAAACATAATCACATTTCAAAGTCAACACAGGCTAAATAAACTCCATGTAGAATGAATTCGCTGGAGGATTTTCCAAACATCCAAACTGCAGGTGTGCTACACTCATTACCTGAGCTTCATCATAGTTGGGGTCTTTCTCATCCACCTGCTCCGGTTCATAAACTTCACCAGATCTGCCCCACACGCCTTTTCCTCCAGCCCCACCTGGAGACAAAGGTCAGAGACAATGTCAGACACAATATCTGGCAACATGACAGTCGCCTCTGTTGTGAAGTAAATGGGGGGTGAGGGGTGTGGAGGGACAAACACACACACAAGGTCATGGGTACTGACAATGAGTGGCCCACATATCTCGGTTACCTGAAACATGATTTGTTTTTGTTAAAAAAAAAAGGAAGAAAGGCAGTAAGAAAAACAGCTTTGACTTCTATTCAGTAGTTTCTATCTCATGGAGAAAAAGCTGAGCTGCATCGTTACATGTGTGACATCTTTGAAATCAATGACTGAAGCAGGCATAATAAAAAGTAAATTAACTGTACTTTAGTATTTCTGCAACATCTGACACATGAAATCAAAACAAAAACTTCTGAATTTGCTCATTAAAAGCCTCGTCACTCACATCCTGTGCGAACTCCTAACATCATCCGAGACTTTCAGGTTGTTTTCAAATATGCAGCATCTTTCCTTATGACCCATGTAGTGTTGTCAATTCTGACATCAAGACAGTCAAGAAAAGTAAAGTGGTACATAGGCAGAACAAAAACTAGTTTACCATGCAGCTTACTTTGAGCATGCAGTGAGTGTTTTACCCAGAAATACAGAGGAGGTGTAAAGTGGTGTTGCTCTGTTTACTGCACGGTGTCTGCAAAAAAAATAAAACCACAACCGTCTTCTATCTAACTTCCTCATTTTCGACAGTACATGTCATGTAGCTGCCTTCAGAAAAAAGAATCATAATTTTGTTGTTATGGTACTAGTCATATTAAAAAATACATTATCCGTGTGTATAATCTGTACCAACCCCCAAACTACATGTTTAATCCCAGGACCAAACATGCTATGTATTAATCCTATTTGGGGAGGTGA
Source organism: Pseudochromis fuscus (assembly GCA_900323345.1). NCBI lineage: Eukaryota > Metazoa > Chordata > Actinopteri > Pseudochromidae > Pseudochromis > Pseudochromis fuscus. The sequence continues at coordinate 17,769 of OOFC01018823.1, forward strand.
TGGCTTGGTTTGTGTTACAGTGTGTAAACAATCCAACTGTCCACAGTGGAACAGTTCACATTATGCTATTTGTCTGTAAGTGGATTTTTACACTTTAAATCTATGATCCTGCATATTACATGTGTAACAGTGATTGTGTATGGGGCTCTAAGTGCTTTCAAACGTGGGTGATGTACAACACGCTGCTGTGCCTGCTTCTATTGACACACACACAAACTGTTAGAAACATGCTGCTCAGACTACACCCACTGTATGGACACAAACAACAAACATCTGCGGGGTCGGAGGTTAGCAGCAGCAGATTGCAGACAGTTTAAGAAGCCCAACACCAAAGCAGCTTGTGAGACATGCCTTAAAACCTCTATTAGTCCCACCCCAGTATGCAGCATATGACATGTCACTAAATTTAGCCTGGCCCACATTGGTTGTTAGAGCCCATCCCACCACAGCGTTTGAACAATTTGTTCTATGTGCTAGTTTGCTCCCACCAGAGCTTCTATACATCTTATGCAATTGTCCCTCAAAACTGCAGCATATAAAGTTTTAATGCAGGAAAGCTCCGAGCTCAAATTACAAGGCTCCACTGATGTGTCAGTACTGTTACGTAACCAGAAAAAGGACAGACTGCGTGCCAAGACAAACGAGACCCGCTCCAGTTATGCTGCCCATGGGAAGAGCAAAGTGGCTGAACTGTGCTGCAGTCTGCAGGGACACTGAAATGGACACTGTCCCTGAATAAAGTCCTGCAGGGAGGGACGCTGGAAAATGCTGAAACTTGCTCAATTCTGATCTACTTACACATTTGTGATGTGTCACCATTACCTATAAAAAGACAAGGGGCACCGACTTGGCATGTCAGATGAGCTGACTTCATTATTAAATTGGATAAGGAATCACAGTAAGCCATTATGCAAGTGAACTGAATGCCTAATGCTATAATCAGTAGTAGCCCTGGCACACACAAGATGGTTTCTATTCAGCAACTCAAAAACAGACACAATAAACAATACAGAGAAGTACAACCTCATGAAAGTAACTTCACATTTGATATCCTTGAAAATACCAGGACGCACTCATGATAGTCTAAAATGTGAAATATTTACCTCATATCCTTTGCTCTGCTGTCACTAATAAAAGCTTTTTCCTGGTACATTATACAAAATGCTGCCAGGATTTTTATGTAACCTGTAATAATGGAAATTTCCAGAAAAGCTTGGCTGAGCAGATGGCAAGAAAAAGAAAAGAGTGAGAAGGACCACTCGACCATTTGTTTACAGGATAATTGCTTTACGGCTCCTGGATGGAAAGCCAAAAGGTGATGACAACAGCTGGAAACAAAGTGACAAAGTGCCTTCTCTTTGAAGCTCTGAGCTCTGAAACACCCTGGTGACTCTTTCATTAACTACCACTACTGGTTATTACCCAGATGTTTTAATACCCAGCTAAAAGTTAACCTTAGAAAATTGAAACATTGTACTGTTCTCTTCATTTATTAGTCTTCTTACCTTTCTTTGGTAGGCCTCTGCCCTTCCCCAGACGAGACTTTCTGTCCCGCAGTTTGCTCTTTGGACTTGTCGGTGCCACCAAGGTCCCCCTGACCACATCCCCGTTATCGCTGAGAGAGTCCCCTCTGCCCGAGTCCCTGGATGAGTTCTTTCTCAGCCGCCGCTTGGCCTTCGCCTTGAGACGTGCCTCCTGGATGCTGTTGCTAGATGTCGATAACCAGTTGCCATTGATCTCGTTGTTGATATTTTTATTAACTAAACCTCCATTGTCTTCCTCTCCAGATACAAAGGAGTCGCTCAGGTCCTCAGCCTCTGTTGGATTACAAGGACAAATGTGGCAATGTTTACATTATGGATGAGGCAGTAGTCATAATGTAATCATTTCAACATCTAATTAACCCCATAATCATACAGTGAGCACCAGCATAATCAAATGAAATTCCACAACAACCCCTGATACCCCCAAACAACTATCATCCTTCCCCGCACTCCAATAAAGACTTGACTGTGTAAACTATGTGCATGCCTTCATAGTTGCTCTTCTTAATCTCATTTTATCTTTGCTTTACACATATTTATTTTGTTCTTGCTTTATTGTTGTGATTGTGGATTTTATGTGAGCTGCCGGATACACTGACTATACCCCAAGAGGATGAATAAAGTTTCATCTCTTCTCTAGTATAAACCCTGCAGGCAGTGCATGAAAATAAGCAGTAAGCCACATCCTGGGTGCAAAAGTCCCAGTGCCCCACATCCTATCCAGCTGATGAGGCATTTAAATGTCTGTGACTGTCACACTTACCCACAGGGTTTGCGTTCAGCCAGGCCTCGCAGTCAGTTGCCATGTTTTACAGTAGAAAATAGTTTTTTTTTTCTTTTTGCAGCCAAAAATCAGAATGGATACCTGCGATGATAAAAGAGTAAATGTTAATGTGCAGACATGCATTAGTAACATGTCCAGACATGGCTGCAGCTCTGCAGCTCCCCTCCCCCTGTTCATTCAAAGTCACAGTGTTGGTAAACAATGGCTAACGCTAGCTTGAACGTTCACTGTCAAAGGGAAACAGCGGATTCAACACACAAACTCCATCTTGCTGCAGATATCAACCATTACACAGCAAACTCACACAACATGGTTCATGTTTCTGTTTTTATACGTCGATAACTTCTCTGCTGTCGAAGCCCAAACGTCAGTTAAAGATAAAATCAATCTGCTTGCTCGGTGCACGTCTTTTAAGTAAATCCTTAAAATTCAGTATGATATAGTAAACATACATTTCTACGTCCCTAAAACCAAGTGGATAACTCACAGTTAAAATCACGGACCGTCTGTTGTTGTGCCCAAGCTTCAAACTATGACACGAACACTGTTGTTTGTGTTTTACCTACCCAGCAACGCAGGCATGTAGGCTGCCTGTTCTCTTTTCTGATTGGCTGGAGGTACGGGGGTTTTTAAAAACAAAGAGCCAATCAAAGCGCACCACGGGATTTTCTTCTCGCATGTTCCGTGTGGTGGGCGTGGTTTATGAAGTGCGCTCCCCAGTGTCTTTGCTGCTGCAAAGCCGTGCTTTCTATTTTGGATTTCATCATTTAATACACGATCTAGTTCATAATAGTAACCATGACAACGCTGAAGTGGCTGATAATGATGTAATGACTCTGTTTGTTCTCCTGGCAAACTATGGTCAGGCCTGACCAAATACGGAGTCCCATTTGGGTTAAAATTTAATTAGTAAATACAATGGTTATTATGAAATTAGTTAAATACCACAGTAGCCCTAAAAGAACATGATTAATTACATTCTTATTTTTTCCGTTTTGCCGTGATAACGAGTTAATTTCAGTGGTTTTCTCGAGATCTCGAGTTGTTTTTGTCATTATTTCGAGAAAACAAACTTTATTTTTAGGATAATTTATCTCGTTATCTCGAGAAAACGACGCATAAATTATGTCATTTGCCTTAAATAATATAGTATAATTGAAGATTGAAACACCTTGTCTATTATGAGTGTGCAGTAAGTAGGTAAACTTAATTGTGCTTACCTTTTAAAAGTAACAGTCAACTTGTCAAATTTTACAGTGTAGGCCTTGGTTCATTTTCTAGGAAGAACCTGTAAGAGAAGGTGATGCATTGAACAGTGTTTTCAGCCTGAAACTTTGGTTCACTTCCTTTAAATAACATGTAAAATATATTTGTAATACTGTATGTAACTCAAAGACTGGTAATTTGGTATTATTGGTTATTTTGTCTATGAAAAAGGTAGTGAATAAAACTACAAAATGCTTTTGTTGAACCTGCACAATGTCATTTTAAAACATACAGAACAATATGTATTTTAATCTGTATTTCACTTTGCACCCAGTTGCAAATGTGGGACAAGAGAGATAATAGCTTTGCGTGTGTAGCTCCTTATCACAAGTGATCAGTCAGGCTCTGCATGCAAGAGGTGCAACAAATACATTTGCCTCCCACAGTATAACCCTGTGCTTTGTGTTGTGTAGATTGCAATGAATAGTTAGTTCAAAGGAATATAAAGCAGCTTGGTGGAATCTGCACAATGTTGTTTCAAAATACTCTAAACATTATGTGTTATAGTGTTTTAAAAAACAAATAAAGCTGGATATATTGGATGAATACACACTAAAAACTTTTTGGATTGGTTCAACCCAGAACTGGGTCAATATTGAACTAACTTCAACCTGGTTTAATTTATTTTTGTCTTGTGGATAAAATTATGAATAAAAACAACAGAATATGGAGTAAAAACAAATTTTGGGGAAAAAAACAATCAAACTTTTGCATAAAAACTTCAAAATATTGGATAAAAACAACAAAATCTTGTGTAAAAACAAGATGCACAGGGGCCAACATGTTTTAGTGTGTAACCAGTAACACCACCCAGTAACTATCCTCAAGAGTCAAAATATAATGTTTTCCAACTACAAGGAACAAGCCCAGCAAATGTATCTAATATTCATGTATCAAATGAAAAAGACAAACTCAGAGGACAGAACAGGATCAGTGTTAAAACTGAGTGGTACACACATATATTTGCTCGAGCTGATTTTAGTTGTAATGCCCAGATGTGTTTTTACCTCAACACTTGGGGGAGCTCTTTTACAACAGTCTCAATCCTACACAAAAATGGATGGACAGGAGTTCTACTGTCACATTTATAGTGAGACCTAAACTAACCTGTTAGAGCACTTCACTTGGCACTTAGGGTAAATATTTCAGAGTCCTCTAAAGAGAAACACACCAGTTCTCATTTGGGCATCACCTGGTGACAGCAGGGAGGAAAACTTCTTTTTAATAAGAACAAACCTACGACAGAGCCCAACGGCCGCCTGATTTAACTGGTTGAGAGAGAAACTGTGACAAAAATAGCCTTTAAAACAAGCTGAAAGAGCTTTTAATGCTTTAAATAAAAAGAAGCGGCTACTTTGAAACATGTTTATTCAAGTTTTTTTGCATCAAAAATCATATGAAAAGTTTGTCAAAGAAAACAACACTATCACTGATGTCACAGGATCAGTATTCACAGTATACAAAAACAGAGTCTGGCGTGATAATCCCTCCGTAACAAATCACTGTAACATGAAACACTTCATGTTTAACTGATAAATTAAACACATGGTCCAGTTTAAGGTCTTTGATATTTAAGGCATTAAAGATGGTGGCAAATATGACTGAAGTTGTCTTATGAATTAAACCCATTGAAAAGACAGTAAAAGGTCTTCTGCATTGTTGCATTATTAAATTTTAGCAGAAAAAATGAAGGAGATAAAGACATAAATAAAAGTGAAAATGTTACAATCTATACACTGAAAGT
>OOFC01018823.1:24604-39480 GCA_900323345.1 Pseudochromis fuscus
TTTCAAGATAAGATAAGATAAGTTAAGTTGAGATGAGATGAGATGAGATGAGATAAGATAAGATAAGATGAGATGAAATAAGATAAGATAAGATAAGATAAGATAAGGTGAGATGAGATGAGATGAGATGAGATAAGATAAGATAAGTGAGATGAGATGAGATAAGATAAGATAAGAGAAGATAAGATAAGATAAGATGAGATGAAATAAGATAAGATAAGATAAGATAAGGTGAGATGAGATGAGATGAGATGAGATAAGATAAGATGAGATAAGATAAGATAAGGTGAGATGAGATGAGATGAGATAAGATAAGATAAGATAAAACTTTATTAATCCAAAACTAAATTCTTGTGCCAAATTACTCCAAAGTACAATACAAACATCAACTTCAAGCATGCAAAATATAGAAATATAGAAAGTAAAAAATATATAAAAATGTGCAGTACAAGACCAAATAACCCTATAAAAACAAACCTCAAAAAGCGCACAGTATTCCAACATGATGGTAGGTGGGAATGAATGTTGGAGACAGTTACACAATTATACTAAATATTTTACACAAAGAGTTTCCAGGTGGGCTTTCAGTGTTTCATTGATCACTGATCATCCATACAATTAATGAAATGTACACAGAAGTACTCCAAAAAGCCAGGAAGGTAAACGAAATCAGTTCTATTGCAGTGTGAACATATACATATACATACGATGCCTGTTAACTATGTATTGGAGTAAAGTGAAATAAAATAATAAAAACTAATCTAAAACAAGCTAATAAACAGCAGGACACCCGAACACACGGAGCTTTGACGGACAGCACAACTGTTTAAAATGTTTTTTTTCTCCTCTGGAATGTAATCCATCAGATGTGACTGAATCACGCTCCTCTGGTTTGCTTCAGCTGTGCTGCCGGGTACGAGAGAAATGCAAGATGGCCTGGTGCTGACTGGCCAATAACCGGAAACCTAATACAGCCGCGAGTTTACATGCAATGTGTATGTTCGTGTGTGTATATATATATATCCATGTGTATGTGTGTGTATTCCTGCTTTGTTCTGTGTGTGTTTGTTCACTTAGGTGCATCTCAAGATTTTAATTTTCAATTAATTTGTTGATATTTTTGACGTTATTTTGAATTTACAATGTTTAAAAATATCCCATTATAGGCTTTAAAAAATACAAAGCAACTACAGTGACTTTTTTTGTCAACAATATTAAGCATAAATACAGAAACATAAAAAAAAGGTCATATGAATCCTAAAGGTTTTCCATTAAGTAGTTAATTTACATTTATTCTGAAAAACTAGTTGATAATTTAACAGATTGGTTCATCATAATTTCAAAATAATGGCTTGTTTTTCTATAAAAAGGTTTTTAATGATACAATTACTGCCTTCATTTTATACAGTACCCCACATCACTATTGGTCACATCAACAGCTGGGCCATAAATGTCCATCGTCACAGTCCCTTTTAGAGAAAACCATATTCAATAAAAACTGTAAAGTAAGATTTATCCCTGTAATACGACAAACATATGAAGAAAGGCAAAGAAAATTGATTTAATATGCATGTGCTGAATGTACCAGTATGAAACAAAGAGATTACTCACCAGTCCGACAACAGGTGGTGTAGGCTCAAGAATTTTGCTACCAGGCCACACTGACTGTGGACCACACTAACCTCAGTGCAGGGGAGCGTGCACGCTCACAGATTTAAAGTTTGTATTCACCAGTATGAAAAGAAGTGACATCAAATACTCAGTCGCACAGATGTATGAGGGCGAACACATTAACTGTCAGATGTCTGTCTCAGTAAGAGTTGGCGTGCGCTGGAGTGTGAGCTGGTGCAGTGTGTACCTGTAGGTTCCTGTAGTGCACAGTGCTGCGGCAGTGAGTGGTCTTCGCTGTGTCCTCGCTGGTGTAGAAGAGTCCACACAGTTTACAGTAGAAGCCGGTTCTCGGGACAATGAACTCCACTCCTGTCAGAGAGCGGACAATGAATTTTTATGATATTAAAATGACACAAGATAGCACACACCACAGAGAGAAGCTTAGAACTATATAAAGATGTTTCTTAACCTTGAAAATGTTTCAGGAAGTTGAAATATTAAATGTAAATAATCCACTGGGCCCCTGGGTCTGTGTGGCTGCCCGGAGCCATCATGCTGGTGTAGGCTCAGATTACACCGTGCAGGAACTGGTGGATATAATTCATGTGTGCTATACTAGGTGAGGATATTTTTTGTTGATCTCCCCATCCCTGACCACACCACCAACCCGACCCGACGCTGGTACAAACATCCCCTTACTTTTACAATTACCAGATTCATTTCTTTTTCAATGATCGAAATGGCAACAGCAACAACATGACGACTCATCAGCGTTAGGTGTTATAATTGCACATAGTTTGCCGCACACACACACACACACTCTAGGGGCATCATACAACTGAAATAGCCGCACAACTCGTGGTACACACTGCTCTTGTGTCTGTACTGTGATCTATTGTTGTCGCACAACTGCACCGGGCCTTACATAAGTCTCCATGCAGCAGGCCCAGCGCCGGCCATGTGCTCTGCCGTGTCATTCTGACCCTAATGATAATATAAATACTCTTCTCTCTGGGGTGCATTTCACAACCTGCTCCCGGAAATAGGTCAGCAAGTGGCCAAGCAATTCCAGCCAATTAGAGTGTTAATGCAACAGGCTGTCAGTGCACTTATTAATGGTGTACAAGATAATGCTTTATCTTTAGAACCACAGGCTCAAGACGCCATCAGCTTCTTGTCTGTGATGATGAATAAATGTAGCTGCAGGTTCCCACGCTAACATTTATGGATTCATGGGAAACATGAAGATGCACGCTGTAAGATTCCTGCAGGATCAGGATCTCAGACTTTTCATTTGTGACATTGTGGGAAAGAATTCTCCAAATGTTAAAGCTGTAAAAACTTCTGAAGGTTTTAAACTTATCTACAAATTGTCGGTAAATCCTGCTGTTGGGTTTAATCCAGCTCTCAGCTTTCATTGAGCTACTCTCAAATACATAGGCTATTATTGTTGACAAAATAAAATCCATACTTATTGCCTCCTACAATGATGATGATGATGATACAGTCATGATGATGAAATGTGGTGCACCTACCCAGAGGGATGCTGTGTTCACTGACGGCTTTGTCCTGTTCACGAGACGGCGAGGAGGCTTCAGTTTCTATGAACAGGCAGTTTGGAAATTTATAAACACACAAAAGAATTAATAAAAATGCAAAAACAGATAAAATAACATGAAAAACGTGTTCACATATTTTTTAATTAATACATGAAACTGTTAAATCTAAGTTTAAAAGTGTGGATTTGTTTCTGAAATTAGACACACTCAGAGACAATAAACTGCAAAATGAAGCACTGGTTTAGTAATTTGTCATAAATTTGTATATTTATGAATATTTACAGAATAAAACAGTTGAATAAATGTGTTTTTATCAGTAGCATTGTGTACAAGAAGTACAGTGAATCTCATGAAACATTAAGGTTACTGAATTTATTTTTTGTCAGTTTGTTTTTACAGTGTAGAAAACATTATAACCTCTTACAACGTAAAGATATAGAAATAATAAATACAAATCTACATTTTATGAGTAAAACAATAACCTGAGATGCTTCTCTCGCCTGAACACTGGTTTCTTCCTTTAACACTGAACTTCTTTAGTGAAAAGTACCTTTTTTAAGATCCTTGTGTTGCCCTCCGTCGTCGATTGTTTCCATTATCTGTCTCACTTCCTGGGTTTTACTGTCGTCTGATACACAGTTGTGATTTTCCATTGGCTCTGCTGGTGGCCCGTTGTTGGTGACTTTACTGTCCTCTGAACACGTCTCCTCCAGCGCAGCCTTGAACTCCTCACTGGGGAAGTCACTGAGATTAGTGACTGGGAGCTCAGCGGCTTCTGGCTTCTGGTCTTCAGGACTGGTTCCAGCTAACGCAGTCCCTGCTTTCTCAGTTACAGATGTTGCTGCCTGGTCTGCAGGATCCACACGAGACTCTTCCTGCTTCGGTTTCTCGTCAGACGTCCCCTGCACCTCGGAGGAAGACGGAGACGTGTGCTCCTCTGCAGACAACTTCACTGCTCGCTCTTTGGGGCAGGATGTAAACTCTTCCAGCTCAGAAAGGTCAGGCTCAATTATCGAATCGTCTTCTCCTCCCACCTCATCAACAGTGACCAGCTCCTCCATGTTCTTGGGATACCAACACTCTTCATCGGTGTCACTTCCCCACTCCTTCTCCTAAAGAAGTGAATCAAGTAAGACTTGTTGATACTTTAAACATCCGAAGCCTGCAGCTTTAAAGAGGGTCTGAATATCTAATCAATACTTACAGTGTTTCTATCTTTACAACCTTCAGAAGCCTCTTTTGGTTTAATGCTCTGCTGAGGGGAAACAGATTTTTCTTTTGATGGCCGATCCTGAAAAAAGTGAATTGATAGTTACTAAAAGGATGTAAAGCAACAACAATGTGTCGTTGCAAAAGTTACTCACTGTATTATCAGCTGCATTTTCTCTGTCGTGCTTCTCTGCAGACGTGTACCTCCGGCTTGTTTTCTTACTCCTGCCCCTGCCCGGCGAACTCTGCCTCTTATCCTCTGGTGTTCTGCAAACTGGCTCCTCTGTCATTTCAAACTCCGAATGCCTTGACCTGCCGTGGTGGTCGCCACCATCCCTCCTCTTTGACTTTGTGTCATGCCGCTGGTACGAAGATCTGAGCGGTTTATCTGACTTGTACACTTGTTCCATGTAGAAATCGTCTTCCATGTTCCTGTACGAGTTGAAGGACGAGCCTTGAGGGCTGCCCCGAGGGTGCCAGTCTCTGTTGCCCCTCATCCCTTCACCTCCTCCTCCCCCTCCCCCTCCTCCTCCGCCTCCTCCTCCTCCTCGCTCATCTGCAGATCTCAAGCTGAGATGATCCAGTGGTTTCTGGTAGGTCTTCCGTCGGTCGCCCGTCCGTCCGTTGGGCCGATCGTCATCCACACTGCTCCCGTTCCTCCATGGGTCATCCCTCTCCCTTTCGTCCTCACCCCTCCTTAAGTGCGATGACCAATCCCAGGAGCCTCGGTGGGGCCCCAGGCCATTGCTCCCTCGGTCTGGACCCCTGCTCGGGGCCCCTTGGGGGCTGTGGGCTGAGCTGCACGATGTAAAACTGGGGCTGTGGGAATGAGGACTGAGAGAGCGGCTGATAGGGCTGCGGGAGCGAGCTCTCTCTGGCATGTAGCTGGAGAGAGATGATGAGGTAGATTACACTGAGAAATCCTCTAAAGCTGTACAAATCACATTGATTAATAGTAATCAGCAACATTTCCATATCACAGAATTTACATTTTGCTTTTCTCCTTAGAAAAAAAAGGTTTCCTTACTGTTCAAGTTCTTGCATCTCATCCCTGTCCCGCTGCGAGGTGATATCCTGGATGATGGACTGAACATCTTTACCTGGTTTCTGTAAACACATTCAGAAAACACATGCAACTTTAGTAACTAGTCTCACTCTGCCTTTAACCTCCGAGTTACTTAGTTGTTCACTTTTACCTTCAGCTGCAGCTCCTTGTACCTCTTCGACATCCGGATGAGAAGTTTCTGATTGTTAATCATAGCTGGAGTCAGCTGGTAATATTGAACCATGGCCTGAGCCGCCTCGACGTACGCCATCTCCAGAAAGGCCTGATGGGAGAACAAAGTTTCTATGAGCAAGATTTCCCATCTGGCAGCTTCTTTCTTTCAGGGCTGCTACAGCTCCAACATATTTCACATATCCGGCGTCCGAGTGGATGCAAGAGAATCTTTGAAAATCATCATCATGAGGGATCACATTTCATCACCATCATAAATCATCAGAACAGTCGCTTTAAGCTCTGCAACCAATACTGAGATTTTAGTACGAATGCTTTAAATATGATAGGGGTGATATTAAAGTTGCAGTCCGGTTTAAATGAGACTGTGGAACCTTAGAAAGTGAGCTGTCAAGTACTGGTAGTTAAACAGCCTGTAAGTTATGGCAAAGTACATGATATCACTTAACAGCTGCAGCAGAAAAAAAAAAACCATGACGATAATCATAAAAAAATGTAAGCAAAGATAATCTTAGATTCAACAGATCCTCACAGAGATCATCACCAATCACCACAGAAAGATGTTTAAAATGAGTTTGGAAAGACATAATTAAACACACTGCCATCGGTAATAATATCTAAGTTCTCAAATATATGTCAGACGAGCAGCTGTACTGCAATAATACACACAGAAATACCCGAATAAAATAAAATAACTGTCACTGTGGGAGTTGTTTTAAGAAAAATATGTTGCCCTGAATTTGTATAACATGCATATCAATAAAGAAAGTGATAAATGTGACAAATAAGTTATGTTCTTAACTGAAAAATACTGAAGGTCCCCCAATTGGGGGACCTTGGGGTTTAAAAGGTTAATGTACCTGGTGGGTAGACCGCATGAGGATGTAGTTGGTGACTTTTCCAAAGGGCAGTCCCAGGTTGATGACATCATTCTCCGTGCAGCTTCCTTCAGGGAGGTTGCAGATGTGAACGACTCGGCCTACGGTGGATTTTCTGGGTGGAAACGGCTGTAAACAAATAAAAGAAAAAACAACTGTTAGTATATTATCAGTATTTAGATTATCATTTTTATATGCTGAGTTGTGTCCAGCCTCACGATGAGTACAGGACCTCTGCTGCAGGAAGTCACCGCTCCCCACTCAGCCCAACTCTTATCTCAGCTTCAGTGATATCGATCCTTTCATCTAACTGTGCTGATATGATGATAACAAGAAAGCATGTCTCCCAAAGTGTTAAGTGTCAACAATCTGTGCAGCATATTGAAGTCAAACATTCTGTACGTCATCATATTTTCCCTCCTTGATACAGCACCGCCTCACTGCATCTATTATTAGCTGCTTGGCATCGACGCAGCAGTGATAATGAAAGTTTTCTTGTTTGGATTTAGAGACTTGTCAGCTGACTGGCACCAGACATTTAACACATTTGACACAAATCCCTCACGGCTGCCAAGTTAAGTGACCTGCATCACGTCACATCCCTTTGTTCTTGCTCTTGAAAATTGCACTTTATGGAAACACATGATGTAGTGCAAGCGGTCGTGTTTTATTCATTTTGGATAATTTATTGCTTTGTTATTATTACTTATTTCTGTAGCTTCATCGTTGGGGCAGTTACAGTTGTTAGTCTACCTCTGTTACTCTTTTAGATTTTTTTTTTATCATCTTTACTGAACTATTTACCACTGATTTTTTCAAACCCTATTTCTGTCCACAGCAGAATTCAAACAACAGAAGATTGGGAAAAAAAAAAACTTTCTTTATAATAGCAGGCCCCCTCAGTTGTGTACACCCTTTAAGTGGCTGTTTCACATTTCTCATTAGTTCCTCCGCAGCCACCAACATGATGTAATTTTAAAAATGTAGAGGCTATATTCATCATCAAACTGGCTGGTGAACATGCCGTTTGACACCTCATGTTCCTTTGCAGAAAGCAGTCGTAAATTCAGCTTGTAATATCACGGCGTCTTATTTCTGCAGCCATTGTGCTGCAACTGCAACTTTTTCTGGCGCCCCTCCTCCTTCTCCCTGTTTCTCTGGCTGACGGACAGTCCCATGTGTGGGACAGACCGCGGCTCCTAAATCCACCTCAGACCAGCAGCCAGGGGTCTCGGTTTTTACAGGGAAAACACAACAACAACAACACAACAAAAAAACTGTCGGAAGAAATATTTAGTTTCACTTTACTGTGTGTGTTGGAGGCCAGAGGTCTATAATTCAAACGTTCACCACCAAATAATGACTGCACCCGACAAAATAACTTGAGGCGAGTTAGTCCATAAGCTGAGGATTTGTTTAAGGGAATAGAAAAACAGATCAAAATACACAGTAAATGCACAGTAACTGTTCATGGGAAGTTTTGGAAATAAGGAGCTCATACAGCTAATACATCCATCTCAGAAAGTCAGCGTTCCCCCATCATGGATGATTTCATGAAGACTGGCATTTTGGATGAGCCCATATGATGTCACATCTTCAACCAATCACAAAATTGGGAGTATTTTTCTGATTGGTCTTGAGTTAGATTAGACCACGTCATTGCAGCATAGTAGTGGTTTTAGTATTGACACACCCACAATGTTTTCATACATGGTCAAATGTGCCTGAAATTTTTCTTATGGGTCTAAATATTACAAGCTGTCAACCGATGCCTGTATTTATGTTCTGCTGACTATTCTTTTAAAAGTTTACTTTCTATAAACTGGATACTTCTACATTTTAAATTGTGGAAATACCTCATTATTATTCATTCAGCTCCAACCGAAGAATGATACGAGTGATCTGGATTGGACAACTTAATGGTTACTGGCCAGCGAGCTGACATTAACAACTTCAGATGCAAGCGTGATAATTCTAATAGCAGTTCTGTGCCAGTGTCTCCGCCACCGCCACCAGGATAAATAAAAGGTCAATGCAGGATGGGCTCAATAAACAGATCTAGAAATAGGCTGTTAATGTCTGTGGAATATTAGAGAGAACAAGCGTCTCGGTCGTCGCTCGGCGCGCTCACTAATGCCCGACCTGTAAAATATTCTCTGTGTCTGAAAGCCCAGACAATTTGACCACAGAACGGGTGTTGCTGTCAAGGTTGGCTCAGGCTTCGAACAGTAGCTGTTTCTGCGGACCGCAAACCAGAGGCAAGAGTTATGCCGTGTCATTGCCTCGTCCCAAGGAGGTACCACACACACACACACACACACACACACTCTGCCAGGGCCTCCTTTAAATAGTCTGATCTGCAGATGGGAATATTTGAGATGTGGAGTGATAAAAACTAAAACCTTGGGATAAATGAGTCACATATTCAAACCAAATTATTCCTTAACATTCACTAAAGCTTGATTCAATTAATTAAAAAAAGGCAGAAATACACAAGTGGCACTTACAGTCGTTAATTCCTTTAACTTAATTTAATTTAATAAATCTACAGTAATATGCACCTTTCCCCACAGACACCAGCCAACATCTCCTCTGCTGCTGAAAACTTTACACTCTCAACACTTTGACCTTACAAACTCGGGCTGAAAGGCGTAAACGACAACAGCCACTTGACGCGGCGATCTCCCTGTGTTCACCGACACCACGCTGACCGCCATTAGCTGGAATCCCTCCGCAGGACATGTCTGTTTATTTGTACAAAGCAGGATCCATGTTGGAGGATCCAGGGAGATGGTCAGTTTGGTTTCACAGTTTCTCTCCACGTTCCTACACGGAGTGCTCGCACGCCGATTTCTCAGATCACTTTACCAGTCTCTCACCAGTGTGAAACTTTACACCGCCGCCGGGGGGTGTGACCCAGGGGTCTTTAGGTCTGTGCTCCCAGCAGCAGTTAGCTGTAATCCTGTGTTTATCTCTGTTCAAGATCTGTCGCAAGAAGCTACTGTGTTACTTCACTGATGGTCACTGGAGTCCTAACTAACCACAGCCCTGACATATATGTGTAGGGTGTAGTAAAAAAAAAAAAAAAAAAAAAAAATTACATCCTTTAATTTAAATCAAATATTATGTTAAATGTTTTTTTTTTATTTCTGAAAAATAAAATTCATAATTATTATGTTTAGATGTGTGTGTGCCCTCTGTTTAACACGGACCTTTAAAAACAGTAAAACCCACACATGCTATACTTAGACAGGTGTGTGTGTTTATAGGAACTAACATTAGCTCATGTGGCACATCCCGTAAATATTTCCACAGAGATACAATAAAATCTTTTGTTAATAACCAACCAATGGAGCGTATGACATATCACATCCCTGAGGTTCAGGCTCCTGTTAAATACATTCTCCTGGCAGCAACGAAATGAACAAATGTCTGATAGAAAAAGCAGAGTCACGCACATGGAGGAGGCGGCGAAACCTAAACAGCACGGCATCTGAATCTGGATCCCTCCTCAGACATACTATCCTTTCTCTACTTTTTTTTTTCCAGCGCCAAAAACCTTCCCACGTATTTTAATCTTGTGTTACATTAGACAAATTATATTTTCACTTCACCGTTGAGGTTACGTTTTTCCTCCCTCTTTCCTCTATCTATCTATCTATCTATCTATCTATCTATCTATCTATCTATCTATCTATCTAAACTCACAGGATTGAATGATTATGCACAAACTACACTTTTCATCTTGTTTTTAAACGGTTCATTGAAAAAATAAAGACACTGATGTGAAAGATACAACTGCAGACGTCCAACAAAAGCTGAAGACCGACTGTAACTTCTAAAGGAATTAAATTATTTATCATCCACCCAATAACCATATTATCTTTCCAGCTGAGTTTTTGTTATAAACCTTTATTTTATTTCTGTGGACACCAAAAAATATTCAAAGGAATCAATTACATCGAGCTGAAACACATTTTTCTTTCACAAACGAGAAAAAACTGAATATATATTTTGCATACAGTGAGTAGTGCAGCTTCATTAAAGTGTTGTTAAAAGCATTATGCCATATTTGCAGCTAAAATACATCCAGTGTGTGTCTGCACACAGGCATGTGCTCCTACATTGTGTGCGTATTAATTCCCACTGACTGCTGAAAGCTGCGTGCTGAGGGCCAGTGCAGCCTTTCTGTAGGCCTTTCACCTCACTCATCATCTGCACTGAGCTTTTCAGGAGACCTGCCGACGTGATGGACGCCTATCAACAGCTGCTGTTTTTGAACCCGAGTCACAAGCCAACACTTACGCACAGGCAAAGGTTGCAGGACTGTAGTATGGATAGCTGTGCTCTCAGGGAATAGTCTTAATTAATTCTGGGAACCACAGATAAAGATCCTCTCTCCACTATTATAAAATGAATCATATTTGTTCACCCTGTTCAAAATCATCTTCCTCTTCATAAATCATACAGGCCTTAAAATTTATAGTTTAAATAACTTTCTATATAGAAAATATGGATAACATTTTGGACTGATGCTTGAGCCAATAATTTGTTGTTGTTTCAATGCATATAAACACAGATGTTACTTATGTGCAATATAGAGGAACATGTCCAGGCAGCAGCTTTAATTAACATGAAAATGTTCCTTTAAAGAAAAGCAGAATTAATGGTCTTTTTTCCTCTATAAATGCTCCTTAAAATGTGTTTTCTGCTGCAAATAGAGCCATTATTACTATTTTCTTTACAAATAAAAAGTATGATGAACAACATCAAATATAAGAATTAAATTAAAAATTTCATAAATACACACTTAAATCATATCTAAGGGATGATTAATAGTAATTAAGGGGTTAATAAAGACATTTTCATCCCATATTTTTTTAATCCCTTCATTTATGATACAGTTTGCCAAGATATTCAGTTCAGTGGAAAAGAGTTGTCAAGTCCGGACAAAGCCTTGTGTCGGGCCTCTGCAGCTGTCAACAAGAGGATCTGAGTTCATTCATTACGCACAACACTCTCAGGGTCAATTCATTACGCACCTTAGACAATCCTTCCTGCTGCTGCTGAGCTACAAAATCTTTAAAGATACATGGAAGAAATGCAGCTCAAGCTTTTTTATTAGAGAGGAAAATATAATAAAACTATCATCTGGCCAATTGCCCCTGTGCTTCAGTCAAAATGTCAAATATTATTCATTAATCTGGTTTTTATAGAAGAGGACACGATCGAAGCTGCAGCTGTTCTTTTATCAGCAGTCGTCTTTTTAACCTGTCACAAAATTTGATTCATACGCTCGGAGCAAACTCAAATAATCCTTCAAAAAAAAAAATCCCGAAAACATTTGTCTGACCTTTGACTCCGGCTGGTGTGAGGCAAATCCTGCGTCTGACATCGGATAAGTCTTCATGGCTGTAGCTGGCAAGTATGATGCATTGGCTCCTGAGGACACATCTGTGGAAAAAATTTGAGAAATGGCTTTAAAATCAATCAGTAAACCAACTGTGAGGAGAAAAAAAACAAAACGCTGCAGACTTCGTGCCTCAATATTAAAAAATTACCTATAAAGAATTTGAATCATTATTAATTTCCTGACTTGTAAAGTTTACTTCTTCATTAGTTGGCCACAGTAGAGACACAAAATGTGGGGAACGAGCAGGCGAATGACATTCAAGTAACAGCACGACTGGCAGGAAATCAAACCGGAGACTCTCGGCCGAGGGCATTTACGGCCATGTGGTGTGTGTCTGAACCGCTCGGCTATCAGGTCGCTGCAGTTTTTCCACTTTTAATACTATTTTTTGGTTGTTGAATTGTGGGATTTTGAGACAGTAAGTTAGGAGAAAAAGGCCCTGAACGCAGAAATGACATCTGGAAAATGTGATGATTCTCTGATGTGGATATACTTACAGGGTCCTACTTAAAGGTTAACTATTATAAATTGTAACATGGCATGAATGGGTCTTATTGGCTTACTTGCAACACTTCCTGTCTTATTTACAGCTGTTGTGCAGCAGCCTTTCGAATCTTACTTACTTAAAGAAAAGTCCGAGAATCAATAAATACATCGGTTCTCTGAGTGAGAGTGAAAACTTGAGACTCGTCCCGTGAAAAATCGTGAGGCTCAAATGCTCTTTGATGGTTGTTTGTGTCAAAATAATCAAACATAAAGGGAATGAGTTTATTGATATGATAGAGAACAGCTGCTCAGGTTGTTTACATGTGGAAAAAGCCCGACAAAGAGGTCATCAGCTTTGTGGGTCTGCTCTTATAACGTGTGAGAAAAGTTATAAACACCCAGCACCAACAAGTTCAAATTTGGATCTGGTCGAGATAGTCCATGATAATTTGGACTTCAAAACACATTCTCACAGCATACATCAATGTATCAGGATACACTGTGTCAAGTCATAAAAACACCTCGTACGCTCACATAACTCCAAAAATACTCTGCCTCACATTTTCCTGCAATCAGAAAAAAACATCAGCCTCACATCAGATACTTCATGGAGGGGTTATCCTACCTTGACTCGCAGCAGGACAGACTATGGCGTTCGCTCCTCCCGGGTTCAGACATCCATCAGAGGGCCTGCCGACGGCATAGTGAACAGCTCCGGCTGAAACCACCGCTGAGCTGCAACAATCACAGAAGGCTGATTTTAGCTGCCTCTCCCCTGCCTTGCTCGCTCATATCTTGTGACAGAGCTCATATTCAGAGAAAGATTAAGACAGCTGTATACGCAGTAGGGAAAAGGAAAATAAAACACTCAATAAAGGTTTTTGCTTGGAACTGATCAACGCAGGGTTCAAGCTAAAAGATTGTGTATGACAGGAAGTGGGGAAATGATCAAGCTATAGTCAAGGGTAGCACTGTAATAAAAGATTACTAATTGTGTAAAAGCTTTGTGAACATCTTCAGTTGTCATTCAGAAGTAAAACAATGGGAGAGGAGATTTTCCAAACTGTATCAAACTCTGACCAGTGAATTTCAGAGGGTCGAATAACTCACCTTTCATTTGTGTATAACGTTCGATTTTGCAGGTGCAGTTTTCCCTTCACGTGCTGGTCCCAGTCCTGGAAACAACACACACACACACACATACTCACACACTGTCCAAACATAGACCCTACCAGCTCAGACACACTGGGAGCTCACTGCTTGCCCTCTTACATGCCGCTTGTATAAGCTCATGGCTGGGACCAATTAAAGAGACAACATCTTGGATTAGTTGTATTGTGGCTGCCCAACAATTTAAAGCATGTAACTAAACTAATGT
Source organism: Pseudochromis fuscus (assembly GCA_900323345.1). Taxonomy (NCBI): domain Eukaryota; kingdom Metazoa; phylum Chordata; class Actinopteri; family Pseudochromidae; genus Pseudochromis; species Pseudochromis fuscus. The sequence goes on from OOFC01018823.1 coordinate 38,376, forward strand.
AACTATTTTGGGGTGAGTCTCATGAGCATCACATGACCTCTTGTTCATTACCTGTGAGATGACATTTGTTACAATTGCTGGTGTTTTGTTTCAGACGTACTATTGTATTTACATGGGGCACATCCAGCCCATACTTTTCTACGTGTTTACATTTGAACTCTTCACTCACCTTGAGGTTGTAGACCTTCTTGTCACAGATGCTGCACTGATGTGGCAGCTGAGTCGGCGTGACGGCGTGGTAATCATTCACCTGATAAGGTTGAAGTGTCCTCGTACCTGAAGATAAGGTTTCCTCACTCCCGTGGAGGGGCTGGTAGGCTCCAAACCCCTGCATGCCACTCGAACCAAAAGAGAAAACCCCGCTGCTGCAGTTTAACTTGGGGTCAGGGGTCGGCTCTTCGGGGTTATACAGTTCTGTTCTGGCCCGAATCGGCTGCCCAGCTGCCGTCCACACTGTGGCAGGATTAGAAACCATATCCACCTTTCCAGCATGAGTCAAGTTAGCGTGGCCCTTCCATTGCTCCTTATGGCCGGACGAGTTATAAACATTCATATTCTGCTCATTGACACTGAACCCGCCTTGTTGTCCCTGCATATCCTGCCCATAGAAATCTCTCTGGAAACCAGCATCGCTCATGTTTTTTGCCTGAGTGTTGATCAGCGTGTACTGTCCATCACCTGCTGATGCTGCGGATGTTCCTCCAACTAAGTTGTACTGGAGGCGCCTGTCAGTATCAGAGGGGTAAGTTGAGCCTGACTTTTTCCCAAACTCCCCACCCGGCTGGCCCATTGAGCCCCCTCCACCAGGATGTCTCACATTTCCTGGGTTTTGGTTGAATCCCCCTCCCACCAAGGCCCCCAAGGCTGAATTTGAAGAAGGGAAGCCGATCACCCCGGTGGGGAAGGCACCCTGTGGATTCCCGACCATGGTGGAAGTCCGTAGCTGATTGAACAGGGGCTGGGACATGGTGACATTGGAAAGAACCTGATTGAGAACAGAGGCGGCGGTGGCTGTGTTGCCTCCCTGAGCCAGTTTGAGGCGATGGAGGGTGAGCTGGGCCTGGAGCTGAGCGAGCTGGAGGCTGGCTGGGGTCAAGAGGAGCTG
>OOFC01018824.1:0-15017 GCA_900323345.1 Pseudochromis fuscus
AGGGAGGGGGGGCGAGGAGGAGGAGGAGGAGGAGGAGGAGACAAGACTATGTAGAGGTCATGCCACCACAAACAAACAGGAAATGATTGGAGATGGGAGGACACTAGACGCTGGACATCTCCCCATATCAGCCTGTAGAGTGTGTGTGATGGCATCATGTGAGGTGATGCTGAAGCGGGATTTTTAAGTCTTCTTGTGAGCATCTCGGACTCTGATGTCTTGCAGCATGTAGGGAGTGTCTGCAGGGGGCAGTCATGCACCACAGCAGTGACGGACTGTGATAAACACACACAAACCGAGTGAGACCAACTACACACTGCGGCTGGCATCAATTCCACCTTCAGGTCCAGTTGGTCCACAATGCCCCGTGTCCTCGCCTGGTTACAATCCCAGCACAAGAGGGATGCAATCCAAACAGCAAGAGCCATGAGGCGGACAGGAAGTGAAAGGGAATTGATTGAACCAGACCTTGAGTGTGTGCCTGATCCTGTCAGTGAAGGATCCAGGTTGGCCAGGTGGAGGTATGGTGTTGTGGTTCCCTTTTTGCCAACATTTGTAGTTGTTTTTAAAAATCTGGGATCCTCTTTGCGATACAAACACTGAAATACTGTCTCTTTGAGATCTCTTTGAGAAGTTCTGCTGCAGGAATCAGGAACAGCCAGTTTCAAAGACACACAACCTTGAAGGAAGTTGCAGATTTTGGATCACGATTTGGTTTGTTGACAGTAAAATAACTAATAATGATTGGACTAGGCACATTAAATGGTCACTGCGAGGATTTCTAAGCCACAAAAACCTCTTGCTTGCTCCCCTGATGAGCATATTTTCCTATAAAGGAAGCTCTACAACATATAATCACATGGATTTACATTTATCTATTAAATGAACACGCTGATAGAATATTTATTTTACTCATTTTGCTATAAATTTCAACACACAGAAATACTTTGAATGATTTAACCACTTACAAATATACAGTCAAGGGCTTTCATTTTATCACCGGGGATTTAAATAAACCTTGAGGTGACATATTTGTGACTCCAACAGCAGCATTGAGTTGAATTAGGTTATTCGGTGGTGCAATATCAAAACAACCAACCTCTGTCTGAACATGAGTGCAGGGTCCATGTTGGCTGAGGTCATCCGCACCACATGCCTGATCTCCTTAGCGATCATCCTCAGCTTCTCAAAGTTCACCAGACCGTCGACGCTGGAGTCATTGCCTGGGAAACAAATACACACAGATACAAGCACACAAATGTAAGTGTAAAGTCAGCTGTTAACTTCGTGATCAATGATTCATATTTTGGGACATTTTCAACATGCAACAACATTTCTGTATCAAATCTTCAAAGTAAAAATCTCCTTATTCTGGTCTCTGTCTTGTCATCCCTCCAGGAGATCAAAGCACTGTGTTTTCTTTCATACCCACTCAGGCAATTTGAGAATTTTTCACAACTTGCACAATTACAGAGGCTTTCACTTTCATTCCCAACATGGCCAGAAATATAGATCTTTAAGACAAAGCCCTTAAAGGAGAAGTGTGTGACCTGGCACAGCGTGGGCTGTTCAAAAAACAAAGATGGGGAAGACTTTAGCAGAAGTAAACTTGATGAGTGAGTCTGAAATTGAGCACAGAGGAAGTAGGGGAAACTGACCATAGTGACATGTCAAACTCAGGAAATGTCTTCGGTTTTTCAGAAAGGACAACATGTGAGTACCTTCGTGTAAGAACGTGAGGTCCTTCTTGACCACTGGGAACAGTGGGATGATTGGTGGCTGCATGCTCTGGCTGCTCAGCACGTTGCGGTACTTGGCCATGTTCCTGGACGGGTCGAAGACGTCCTGCAGGTCCCCGAACAGCTTCTCGTACTTACTGGGCAATTTTTCCCACGAGCTCCGCAGTCGAGCCACCGGTGCCAAGTTCAGCCCGCTGTGTGTTCGAGGAGGAAAGAGGTGCAAGGAGGGCGGGGAGACGGGAAGCAGGGAGACAGAGATAAATATGTTACGGTGGGAAGAAGGGTGGGGATGGGTGGTGGTATAAATGAGAACGAGGAGATGCGGAAACAAAGGTAGAGAAGAAAGAAGCACAGTTGTACTTTCTAAAACCTACAAAAATATGAAGCTGGCTTTTGCAGAGTTTCTACTTTTTGAGCTAACTGACTTCAGTGAGTGAAGTCCTCATTTTCCACAGCACAAAACCCCTCGAGGTGATGTCAGCTCTGAGCAGACTCATTTAAAATAATTATGACTGGCACAGCATATACTTCTACTCTCTTCTTTCATTAGCTGTGTTCATTCAGTCGCCGACCCTTCACCCAAACGATGCTGCTTTTATCTTTATTTTTATCAAACCAAAATTTTTTCTCAGTAGTCGTCGATGGTGTGGGTCAAACAGCTTTACCCGGTGTGAACAACTCTGTGCGGTTGGCTTGTTTTTCCTTAACACAGCAGCGGCCGTGCCCCTGTCACCGGGCAGGTTATGTATCAGGGAGCCATATGTGCAAAGACGTCCTGCTGCGGGTGGGAGTGTAAAGGGACGTGGAGGTCAGACACTGAAGTGACTTTTTACAGCAGCTAACAGAGGATCAACATACTGCTGAGCTCCTTAGACTGCGAGTCCAGATTGCAAGTGAACACGGGTGATTTCAAGCATATTAAGTGGACAACTTACGAGAGAGACACTAAGATTTATATTTGGTGTGTTAAGACAAAGAGAAGATTGTTTAGCGAAAAATATACTTGTTTTTTTTTTTTACCCTGTGGACTACAACACAATACACGAGTTAAAGAAACAGCGTGATGAGCAGTAAATAAACCAACATGGATAAAGAAGTGGGAGTGATCAAGTCTTAACATCTCATCCCTTTGAAGCCAAAATTATTGCCTATTTTTTCCACTGGTAATTCTTCTTTGTTGATCTCATCTTTTGTTATTTTAATGTCACAGCAAAATTGAAAGCCTCCACAGGAATTACTGCATCCAATTTGTTGATGCTTTTGTTGTATTTGTTTGTTCTTGACTTCATCATTTGCTTCAGGTTAAGATAAACGACAACCAGCTGTGGGATTTGGAAATTTGCTTTGAGATTTGCTTGTGCCAATGACTGAGAGATGCTGCTGTATAAAAAACAGTATCATCTGCATAGAAAGGAAAGTGAAGTTTGTCTTTCTCTTTTTTTGTTGCTTTTTACAGATAACCTTGTACATTGAAAACAGAAGTGGTCTTGGAAAAGACCTTTACAGATTATCAAGTGGCCAAGGGAGGCAACTACCCCATGACCCTGGACCCTCAGGGGCCGTGGAGGAAATTAAAAACTGAAATTGTGAATGGCCTAAGGTAGCCCCTGTATTTTTATCTGATCCTGACATAATTGAGGTTCCTGTGTCTAGCAAAGCAAAGAAACAATATTAAAGATCTATGTATGTAACACATTTATTTATCTCTATTTTGTTTTATTGTAATTTTCCACCTTGTACTTTTGTGTTTAAGGGTCCTGAATTAAGTTATTATTAGTTCTTAATAAAAATGTTTTTTACACGCGCAGAGATAATTATGGTGGGGACCAATCCCACACCCTCATAATTTCTCTAAGTTCATTAAAACATATTACAATAAGCAGCAATAACTCGCCTCCCCTCATGTTGGTTTTATATCTCATAACAGAGCAGTTACACAGTTACATCCTCATCTCAGTCTAACAGCCATCCAGAGCCAAACCACAAAGGCCAGAGGGACTCAACGATCGCAGCAAACAATAAGTGTAATTGTTGCAACGGGACTCTTGGTTTAAATGCTGAAAGGCTGCTCGGGCCGACTCTGGCTGGTTTGGGAGAATATGAACAGGCAGGAGGGGGGAGGAAGAGGGGAGGAGGGTGAGGATGGTTCTCTTGAGGATGTGGGGAAGGAGAGCAGCCGCCAACAGCTCATTTGGCACAAATGCTGTCAGGAGTAAACGGTAGCTGTCATTGCAGAATAGGAAACCTGTCTTTGATGCGACTATTATACTAAAGCTGAGGCAGAAATTAGAAAAATAATGAAACAACGTGTCACCACACTTTACTTAGAAAGCTGCTGGAAACACACACTGAGCCCACCTGATAATAGCGAACATGGAGTTGAAGTTCTTGCACTCTCTGCAGTGCAGGGCAATCTTGATGAAGTGCTTGATGGTCTTCATCCTCTTCAGGGCGTTGGGCTCCTTCAGGATTTCTGTGGCGACCCAGAATGTCTCCTGGTTTATCACCTCCTCAAATTGTTTCAGGTTGCCACTTCCCACAGAGGTGTCGAGCTTGAATAAGTCATCCACATACCTGAAATCCACAGCAGAGAAGTCACACAAAATAGTGCACAACAGCAGGAATGCCTCAGTTCAGTAAAAAACCACTAAACCAGTACCAGCATCCTGTGATGCTAAATCTACCAGTAGTTTTATTTCTTGTTATTTTCTCTGAGCTTGTTACTTGAACTTTTGTCTTTTCTGAAGCTTGTTCTTAGATCGCCACAGGGTCAAAAGAAGATGCTGAATAAATATTTTAAAGCCACATACTCTGTGGACTCGATGTTCCTGAAGAGTTCAAAATCTCTCATGGAGAGCTGGGCGGCGACCTCCATGGTGCTGAGCTGCAGCAGTGAGATCTGGCTCTCCCTGAGGAGGTCCTGGGCGTCCTCATCGGAGCACAACGTCTCCGTCTCCATGTTGTTCTTCAGGTAGTACCTACAGGGAGGAACACAGATGAAAAGAAAGACTCAGACGTGGCCGTCGGAGCATTATCATTTACTGAAAACTATCACAGCAGGTCTTTCTGATTGTTCTCCATGACTGCAAAGCAAGAGAAATGCAATAGTCTCTTATACTCCCAGAACTCTCCAGCCAATTAAGCACATTTTAAAACATGTGTGATGCTTAATAAAGCTCAGGAGTAACAGATATCCTGCAACAAAAAGAGATTCACGCAACTCTCCGGGAGTGATATCATCCCTGTGTATTTTTAGCACAGGAGGTACGAGGTCTGCAGTGTCCTCAGATGCTTTAATATAGGCTGCAGAGGCAGACAAGTGGGTGGACAAGATCCAGTTTCCTCAGCCCGCTTCAAGCCTCTGCACAAAAATCCCCAGATAAATCTCCTCAATGTTCCTCTCATTCACATTTCACTTTAAATGGGCACATTTTCTGTCTCCAACTTGAGATTAGGTTGAGGAAAGAGCAAAGATACTCGAGTACTGATGGAACTTACAGCTTATGGTCGTATTTTACCACAAGGTGAAGAAGAAGAAGAGTGAATCAGAGTGAGCAAGAAGCTCTCAGCAGAGGAGAGGTGAGAAAGATGACAGGTGTCTGCAACAACAGCAAAGAAAGAAGAGATATTTCCCTCTGAGCTGGATCTCCTCAAGTGTTTTTTCTGTGTGAGTCTTCAGCAGCAGAGGTTGTCTCTTACCTCGTTATGTGCTTATATGTTTATAAATCTAACCCCACCCACTTCCACTCTAATGGAGCTGTAATGTGGTCATCTAGCAATGCAGAAGCTCAAAGCAATAAAGGCGTAAAGTGGGCCCCCCTCAGGGGTAAAGTGTTGGCATGGACATAGCTCTAAATTGCCCTCTGCTAGAAGAGCTGGAGAGAAGAGCAACAACAGGCTGTGAGATGATGATCAAGCTGAAGTTACATTCAGGACGAGACATGTTTCAGAGAGAGATCGCAGCCTTTCTTAGAGCTTGAAAGCAGAACTAATGATTTTGAGAAGTAGGCTTCATTTACATATTTAGATTCAAGACATTTCAGGACTTTCGTAGAAACTCTAGATGTTGAAAAAGCAAAGGAAGGGATAAAAAAAAAACTCCTCCAAAACAGAGAAGATGAGAAGTTGCGATGAAGAGAGAAGAAAGGTGATGAGAGGAGATGGGAGAAAATGATGTTAGAGGATAGATAAGAAGAGAGTGAAGAGGGAAGGAAACAAAAGGAGAAGGAGACGAGACTGAGAGAGGAGGAGAAAACAACGTTAAGAGAGAAAGATGAGACACAACAAGGCGAAGAGTAATCATGAAGACAAACAAGAGAAAAAGGAGACGAGGAAGAAGTCTGAGAAAGTGATGGACAAAGTGAGGCTAAACAGAACTGTGCGAGGTGAACTCATTGGAGCCGAGCCACTGTAAATGTCCGTTGGCGGAGTGTGTATGTGTGTGTGTGTGTGCATGCTGAGCTCAGGGTCCCCTCGCTGCAGTGCATCTATATGTATTTTGGCAGCGTGAACAAGGCTTCCGATTGGCTGGGCCTGCCCCCTCCTAGACCTCCTGTCAATCAGCAGCTGCAGAGACGGAGGAGGCGAGATACAGAGATTTATTTGCCTACGGCTCCTGATAAATACAACTGTGCTGAATACACTCTATATGCACATCCTGCTGACAGTGCACATTGTATAAATATATTTATGTTAAAAAAAATACAGCCAAACATGACCGTGGGTTGTCAATATGTCTGATAAATATTCTGTGGAGGCAGATTGTTGTAAAGAGTGAGGAGCTTTCTATTAATGCTGCTTATTCACACCTCAGTGACCACAGACTTTCTTGGTAAGAAGTGATATGTGTATAAATGCACATGCACTGCATCCTGTCTCAATTTGCATATGGAGCTGGACAGGCTCAGCAAACACAGTATTTAAATGCACAGATGCTTTCTTGTGTATTGGAAGCTGATTGTCTGTATATGTGGCTGTGTGTCCATGTGAACGTGTGCATGAATAATTCCAGACGTGCCACGCCGTCTGCAGAGGCCCGCGCCCCTGACAGAGGATGAAAAATTCATGCTAACCTAGTTGGGAGGGGACCGATGAGGGACCACAGGAGACGAGGAGAGACGGAAAAAAAACTGACGGGGAAGTCGTTTTAAGGCAGACTTTAGGGCTGCAGTCCAATTATCCTTCATGTCCTACAAACTTTCATCTTAAAAGGGAATGCGTCGAGCATCGAGAAAAAGAACTGGGATTTTTAAAAAAAGCAGAGAGAAATGTTAAAAAGGAAAAGCATAATGGAGCAAACGAAGGAAAACATCAAACAAAGGCCCGAGTGTCTGCCCGAGTCATTTTGAATCTTCTTCGTTTCGTCCACACCAAAGTGGAAATTCAAAGTTCAAACAGACGCTGTTCCTACACAAGGAGAAGACTCCTCAGCTCTTTGGGATTTGAACACATCGCTGCAGAACTTCACCAGCATCACATGCACTTCACTGTAAACAGATGTTTGCTTTTTAATGAGACAAACTGTAGCTTGTTTTCTGCAACTAAAAATGTTTTCCAAGGGGTAACACGGCCTGATTTATCATTCCACTGAACTAGGACAGTGATTCTGACTTCTGATCCTCAGCACCTGGACTCCCACTGGTTTTCATTCAAGCCACGCAGCCAGGCGATGTTGAGCGAATTAACTAGATCACAGAAGAGGAGCCTGGATCTGCAGTAACAAGACTGAGAACCTCTGCTTGAGAAGAACTAAATCAATATCTATGTATTCTACATGATCAACCTTCTTGTAGAGCTAAACTCAAGCAGATCAAATTAAGTTTGAAGTGGCTGTATGTGTAGTGATTTGGGAAAGATGTGGTGCTGGATGAAGTTCTTGTACAGAGCAGCTATAAATCTACTCAGAGAATCTGTGTGATCTGTTGTAATTTGAACCAAACCAAAAATAATCTGAAAAATAAAAGGAAGAAAAATTCTAGGACTTGAATCCAACCACTTCAGGTCATGGCTTTGTTTTAGTTGTAAAAGTTTTCACCATGAGCGTTCAGCTTTATAAATTCTCAAACCCTCTGTTCCACATTCAGCTGCTTTCTGTCCAAGATTCCCCCTCTGCAGATCTGATCCAAACACAAATCTATGACTTTTTCCATGACCATAAAATATTGTTACTTTCTGACTCATCAAAGTATCCTTGTGTGCTGTATTTTAACTTCAAAGAGCAGAAACACTTTCATGTCTCTACCACCAGCTGGTTCAGTGGACAAAACACAACTGCTGACACAATATATTCTGATGAACTTGAGACATTTACTGATCTTCACCATCAGTGCAATGAGTTTAGATTTCTTACCTGCCGTTGAGCTGAATCCGATCAGCCAGTTTGGAGAGCTGGTCGGGCAGGCGGCGCTGCTTTATGACTCCCTCCGGGCTAACAGATACCTCGCACAGGGAGTAGGTTTCTGGCGCTGCGAGGAGGCCGAATTCATTGACAGTGTGGGTGACGACATCCTTGGCAGTAGTGTCCTTACTGATGATGATGTAGCAGCTCTGCTGGTCGGCCTTGAACACCCGAATAACCTGGTCTGGGATATCTGAGAGGAGGGAGGAGACAGAGGGAGGAGTGTGATCAATGACTAATCAGGGTTAGATGAGCTGATGGGAACAAGATGAGGAAGCCAATACTGTAGCAAATGTCAACAATGCAATAGGTCAACTACTTGCAAGTGTTTATGACACAATGATAGGGTGATTTTGAAGTGGTTTTGTCATTTTTTTCCAAATCATTTCATTTAAATAATGTACTAATAATGATTATAAAAAGTTGGCTGTGCCAGTCATGGTAAGAGGGCTATAAAAAGTTATGATCTCCACATTTAATTTGAACTGTTTTATTATGAAGAGCTTTCAGCTGACTTTATTTACACTGCGCTGCATCACTAACTTATCATACTGTTTAACCAAATCACACTTTCCAGCATCACTGTAACATATATTCAGTTCTTTGTTTGCTAATGTCACATGTCTCTGAGGCATTTTGTCTTCACACTGCAACCACTATGCATATGCTTACATTGAATTTAAGTACAGTACTTTATGTCAGTGGCAGTTACAGTACAACAAAGGCCTCTAGAGGCTGCACACAGGAAGACACAATAAGTACATCTGTATAATAAAACGCAAAGAATATAATCTTATGCTGTGCATCAAAAGCAGAAGATTTTGTGTGTACATGCAAGATGTCACAGGTCACTCATCCTGCACACCGCCTGCACACTACAGTCTTTTTGAGATACAGTCTCTGATAAAGTTAAAACCACAGCAACAAGGAGAGCTGCAGCCAGAAAGACAAAAACATGCATGCATGCAAGAAGCTGCAAATGCAGAGGCAACGGGAATTACAACAGCATGCATTCAACTTTAAATGTAGTTGTAGTTGTTGTTTATGTCATCCTCTTAGACATGATATAAATGGGACACCTGTTATTAAATATAAGTCACACACTCAAAAACAGTTCATCTATTAAAGAAGTGACATGTACACTAGAAAGTTCTTCTTCATGCAATGATCAATTATTTAAACCTATATTGTTCCTGAACCATCTTATCTAATGTACTATTTAAAGCTCTGATGTCAAACCTAAGCTACATCATCACACACAATCACTCTGTTTTTCCATGTTGGATGATGCAGAGAATTATTGTTTAATTTAGGCCAAATTCAAATTAGTGGTGGATACAGATTCCTGAGGCTGCTGATGCCAGAGCAGCTGCACGCGACTTACACGGTGCAACGCGTGTTAAATAATGGAAATGTTCCCCCTGAGTGAAATACTGCATTAAAGATCTCTGTGTTTGAGTAAGGAAGAGGGTACGGCCCATTAGCCACAGGCAGCCGAAGAGCCTTTAAAGGAGTGAGTTATGAACGCTGCGCGGTGACAAGTGGAGAGAGAGCGAGTCCGACAACCAGATGAAGCTGTCATAAAACTGCATCGTGTGTGTGTGTGTGTTTACAGGATCTGTGTGGTTCAGTTTGATCACGTGAAAAAAAAAGGTGTGTTTGACTGATGACTTATTCAAGTGCATGTTTATGCAAATGCACACACACGCAGACACAAAGTCATTTCCTTCACCCTTATTAACATGGATCTGTGATGTATCTGTGACTGCATGGGACTTTAAGTGTGTGTGTGTGTGTGTGTGTGTGTGTGTGTTTGAATGACAATAACTTGGTACCTTCACCATCATCATTACAGCAGCAGCAGCACAATAAGCACAAACAAATTGCTGAAGGCAAAGCCAATAACAATGCTGTTAGAGTGGGAGCTGATAATCAATCACCTGTGCTTGTTTTAGGAGCTGTGTGTGTGTGTGTGTGTATATAGGAATCAGATGTTATCTGTATTTACCTGATGTAATTTCACAGTGGTTGTGTGGGGGTATATCATGCTATTACACTCAATTCAGTCTTTGCAAGTTAATTTTATCTATGGTATTTCAACAGTGACATATTAATACATCTTTTATATATGCACCCAGATCTTATTTGATTTCTGTAATTTCTTCCTGCTGATTCTTTATGTTGTACAGTACATCTACCACCTCTGCCGAGGAGCTTATGTTTTCACCTGCACTTGTTTACCTGTTGGCAACATTATTGATAATGCCAGGGGCTCCTGTCCAGAAAAAAATCTTGAACTATGATCTGTTATAATCTGTGAATGTTTTAACAAACACAGTGTTACTTTTTCACCACCAGAGGGCAACAATGTTCAGTCTACAGCATCAGTACAGCTGGATTATGCCTGAACAGAGGTTTGTGCTTTCTAGTAATGACATTTTTTTCTTCAAAGGATAAATTTACATAAAATCCAATATCACTTGTGTCAACTGAATTTATATGTACAGATATTTATAGTTTATCATTGACTCATCTCTTGGTTGAAAAGCATAAATCAAGATGTTTTTCCGCTTTGCTAAACTACTTTGTATTCGCTGGTTCCTAGAACGAGGACGTATTGATGTTTTGACATTGACGCCTTTCTTGGAAATGAATGACCTCTTTATGGACTGAGAGCTTATTGATTTCAATCATGTGACATATACACTTTGTATGTCAGGGAAATGATTTACTGACTCGTATGCTGGAGATGGAGATATGCAAAGAAAGGATTGTATGAAGTATTTTTGATTCAGAGAATCAAGGCCTGCACCAGAGTTTAAAGTGTGCAGCTCACCCTCCTCCCTTTGTACTGCTGCAGTAGGAGCCTCTCTGTTTATGTGCACCAGGGTGGTGAGAGCCGGCTGACTGGAAGCTAAATGCTTTGTGTCTCATTAGCTGTGATTTGTGATTAGAGAGTGGGAAGCCCTCAGATAAATAGCTGGCTATCATATCCGGGGGGCCTAATCATGTTTAATCCTCTGGACGAGCTGCGACCCGACCCGCTCACAGGAGGACGATCGCTGCCCACCCAGCCAAACATCCAATCAATTATCATCTTTAATAAAGTAACACTCATTTTCATCAACACTGGAGAATTTATTCATGGACTGGCGCCAAAAGAGGAGAGAGAAAACCCAGTCTTGGTGGGTTTTTGCGGACACAGCACGAAGAGAGGCTACACACTTCCCACAAACATCAAATCTGCTCCTCCTCCTTCACCTCGGCTACTTTCTACAAAGCTTTTCCCAGTCACTCCATCATACAGTCAGAAGGTATAAATCACATGTGAAAGCAGCCAGAGCAGAGGGAGGCTGAGGATGATGGCTGGAGGTCCTGAGAGTGAGGTTAAACACTGGGACTCTGATATATAAAACCTAATAAATAAAAAATCCTCTTATATGTAGAAAGGATTGTGAGCTGCTGAACATTTCCCAAACTTTGTTGTTTTTATTATTATAATTATTTAGCCTGAAGAAAACAACATCGTTTCTTGCTTTATGCTCATTTTCATCTTCAGAGCTGGAGGTTTGTTTCAGTGTCTATATTTTATTGACAAGCAATCAGTCTTACAAATGTGAATATTTAACACGAAGCGCAACTAAAATGTCCTTATTCAAGGCCAAAGCTGAGAACCTGCAGGATGCAGTTGATGGATGCTGAAAGATTAGAGTGAAAACAAGCTCATAAATGAAAGAAGAGCCACATACGAGATGCTGGGGACATTTGGAGGGAATATTTACTCAAGCACAATCAAACAGTGGCCGTGAAGGTATTTATACTTACAGTAGAGTCCCAAGGCTTGGCAAGCAGAGAAGAAAAGAGAGAGAGAGGGGAAAAAAACAGTAATTATGGCTGAAGGAGAGAGTGTGGGAGGAGCTGGAAACATCATGACAGAAGAGACAAGGAGGGAAGACCAGTGGATTTTCTACTGTAGCCTTAATCTGCTTGAGGGAAACCGGAGAGGCGACCAGAGTATGACTCAACATGTCGACACCAGAGCATCTGTTTAAAATCACAGCGAGAAAGCGGAGACGGAGAAATAGTAGAAGAAGAAAAAAGAAAAACAGGAGAAACTAAGAGTCTGAGAGTTTTTGACGCAGCAGCACTTTGCAAACATCAACACAAACAGCAGCCACCGGAGGAAACACTTGTAAGTCGACCTCTGAAGTAACGCAGCGTTAATGTTCACGCTGCACTACTGTTTCAGATTATGATGCATGAAGGAAACATAGACCTGCAGCCAATCACCAGCATGATTACACAGTTTTTCCATGAATTGATAAATTGATTCATCCATTAAATGTTGGAAAGAAGGACTCAGAGCGACTGGATCATCTGATTCTCTTTTGTAAATACATATATTGATCCAATTATTGTTTCTTGCTCCTTTTTTTAGTATTTAATCCTTTTGGTTTATTTTTTAGTACTTTTACCAACATTTAGTAATTTCCCAAGTCTTCCAATTAATAAGGAAAATATATAATTTATAAGCTTTTAACCTGTATTTAACCAGGACAGCCTCATTAAGACTTTAAAAAGGCTCCCAGCTGGGATATGTAGGAATAACAATGACTTAGACGAACAGCACAAAATGCTACAAAATCAGATGGGAATATAAATTCATGCACAAGACATCTAATAGAGTTATAAAAAAAGATTTTAACTTAAAGGGAAACAGCTTTAATGGCCCCTTCAAACAAGCTAAAAGCTGTCCAGCATCATTAAAACCAACTGAGACTAATCCAAAACAGTAAAAAATATCCAATGGAAAAAGCTATTGGTGCATGTGCGCTTTAAATTTCAATGTTAATGTAATTATTAGTGGGATTTTATTTAGGTTGTTACGATCTCTGCAGAGCATCTGGAAAAAGGAGGTTTTATTAGAGCTGTTCAATTCTCTGCTATTAAACCTAATGGGAGGCCAGAGCACTGAAGGAAACTTCAACTAATGGCGGATGATTAATGTGGCACAGTTGTGTTTGCGCTCTAGTATAACACAACCACATGTGATGTATAGGACTGTGAGCTGGAGCTCTGCGTGCAGGTGTGTGTGTGTGTGTAGCTCATTGACAAATGGCTGGTGGTATAAATCAGGACCATATTCTGTCTCTCTGTGTCTCGCTTGCACTGGTTCACCTTTCCACTTTCTCCTTGTCGCCCTCCCTTTCACTTCATCTTTCTCTCTACACACATAAATAACACACACAAATCCACAGGGAGCGCTCCAAGTTAGTTTAGATAATTATGGGCTCGGAGACCCGACGGACAGGAAAGGATTTAAGAAAAAAAAAAAAAAAAGTCTTGTAGTGGAGGAGGGTAATTCTTGTCAGACGGACACAATTCTGCAGCAGCACTGACACACACACAACCCCAGAATGTGTGTGTGTGTGTGTGTGTGAATATATGCACATGCTAAGGGTTTTCTTTGAGTGAGTGAATATGTTCCTTTGTCTGCACAAGTGAGTGTTTCGAGGAGTCTGTCTGTGTTTCAAGGAGAAAAAAGAAAGAGGAGAGAGAGACGAAGCGTTTGTGCTCGAACCCGCCGAGTGCACACTACACCGTGCTTTTCATGCGGATGCTTCACGCGATTATGTCGAAGGGCGAGAGGTTGTTTGCACAGCGTCTCTCTGCGCTCGCTGAGCGGTGGAGTCCTTCACTCCACAAGTGGCTTTCACTGCACAATGAGGTCAAGGTCTCGAGTCAAGTGTGACAAACAGCTTCAGGAGAGACGCCCTGAACTGTGACCGAGACACCTGAAGCCCCCGCAGAGGCCACGCAGGTCATTAACAGCTGCAAATGAAGGTAATGAAGGTTTGCTTACCCAGCTGACACCCAGACTGTCTGCAGTTGTGTGGTTCGTGAATGTAATTAAAAAGCAGGACCTCTGTGATACTTTATGAATTTATCTTTTGTAATTTGAGATCTGTTTGCATGAATGTGCTTTGGTTCAATCTTAAGTGTGATGCTGAAGCTTTATTTACTTTGAGAGATTAGCTTGAAGTTGTTAATCAGAAAAAATTAGCCTGCTGCCCCTTTAAGACTCTCTCTGGCACAATAAAGGTAAATTTTGATTCGCTACAACATGGGTGTATTTCAAAGCTCTGGCCACTGTTTCACATCAAACAACCCAAAAGTAAAAGTGAAAGCAATGAAATGTTACTAATTCCTCATCACACACTCGCTCTGAGCAGGTTTTCAGTTTGTGGTGTTTTGACTGTTGCATAAAGGACGTGGAGGAGCTGCTCACAGCTGGAAACTATTACAACAATTTGTGAATGGTGGGAAAACAGCTTTAGGACCCGCCCCCTCACAAAAAAAAAAAATCAAAAGAAAAAAAAACCTATTAAATCTGAAGAGAAACATTTTGCTTTCAGTTTAATTGGCAGTAACAATATAATGTTGTAGTTCGCTTGTGTAACTACAAACAGCATTCAAAAGACTTTTTACTGACTATTAAACAACAATTAGTGCATAGAAGTTGTATAGAATCGAGACACAATGCATTTGGTGACATTTACAGAGGGATCACTTTACTTTATTTAATCGCACATGGGTTTTTTTAAGCATTAAAGCAAATTTCTTCCACTATCTGACATCAATAAGTTTTATAAAACAAAATAAAAGTGTGTTACTTATGAAATACGATGGTATTTTTTTCAGTGAAATCTCCACAATAATTCAAAAACAACAGGATTAATCGTGTCAGCATGTTTCTTACCTGCAGGATTGGAGAAATCGAGGACGCTGGTCGCCGGCTGCAGCAGGTCGGGGCTGCTGGACGACAGGTTGCCGGGGATGGGCATGATGGCCACGCTGTGACGACACTGCTTGGTACCCAC
>OOFC01018824.1:15047-30281 GCA_900323345.1 Pseudochromis fuscus
CCCACAATGCTGTCATCCTGAGACTGACCCATGCCGCCATCACTAGAGAGGAAATCCAGGAGAGTGCAGTGGGAGGAGGGAGGAGACAGTGAGGGAGAGAGGATGGGTGAGATTAAAAGAAAAAGGGTGTGATATTATAAGGAGAAAGGAGAAAGAGAGAAAGAGAAAATCAGAGTCACTCCTTCAAAGGCAGACCTAATGTTCCCAAATGAACTTTAAGGCTTTTATTTTGCAGCAGTAGACATTTTATTTAAAAAAAAAAAGAAACACTGCTTGCAGTTTTTCTCCCCGTTGTTATATGAGCTTTAAGCACAGGTACAAGAATGAAAGCATTTCCTTTCATCTTGAAACTATATTAAAATCACAACCCTCATAACACTGTGGAAAAAAACTGAGATTTAATCAAAATGTCTGCTGCTGCTGCTGCTGCTGCTGCAGAATGACGACGTAAAACATCAATATCATTATATTTGTCTTTTAATATGCAGCCGTGACACCGCGGAAATTCATCCATGAGGAGGTTTCGTGAATGGCAGGAACTGATAAGGAGCATTCATGGATAGAGACACACACATGTTCACCGCACACACACACACACACAGACACAGACACAGACACAGACACATGAGACCGAGCGAGCGAGCACAGACAACGTTGCAAACAGACGAGCACATCTGAAAGTCATGAGTGTTTTAGATTATTCAGATATTACCCTACGACTTTGCAGGCATTTACATTTGCACATTTGGAGGTTGTTTAGCGTTTTGCATTTAGCCTGATTGGTCTCCTCTGTGTGTGTCCAGCTATAGGGCACATCTCATTATGAGGCTAAAATTCGATTTAAGAGACGGGCGCCTTTCTATCCGGCTCCTCAGCTCCTCTCAGCGATATGCAAACATCAACCTTTACATTAACGGTCTCATTAGACCGTCTGGATCTGCATACATGCGATGGAAAATGGCAACTCTTTGGAGACAAACCCACAGACAGGCAGGCAGGCTGGGTATTGTGTTTTTCAATAGTCTGGCCTCCAGTGATAAATCTGGAGGTTTGATAACATTATCTTCTAGAATTGACGTCATCATTTTAAAGCAGGTGAATTAAATCTGAGCAGATGAATCCCTGTGAGTTTAACCGTAGTGTGTGAGATTCATCTTGTTGAGTGTAGGTGTGTGTCTGTACAGTATGTACTGAGCATGGTGCAGTAATGCAGGGCTTCCTCTAACACTGTGTAATCTTCGAATCACCGGCCGATAGGTGCTGCACCGACAGAGTGGAACAAAGAGGGCGGAGAGAAAACGAAGGAAAAAGACGGCAGGGCGGTAAAAACAAGACACGGGCGAGAAAAGGAAGGAAACACTTTGGAGTATGGTAACGAAGCAGGAAAGCAGAGGCGAGGGAGGAGGAACCACGCTGAGACGTCTGCAGCTCTTAGGTGACTTACAGGTGTAGTAATATACTCAGTAGTACCTCATGTCAACAAGCATGTGTCATATAGTTTGAAGTATCAATCTCAAACACTGAAAAAAGGTTTGAACTATGAAGTTTTATATTAGCTCTCAGGGAGTCATGTGTAGCAATTAAAAAGACAAAGCATCAGAACCAACTTCTCCAATTCGAGTATTAATGCATGAAAGTATTCATCTGATTTACATACATGCCAACTGTGCTGACTGTGAAATGAAGTCAAATCGGGGTAGCTCATAAAATTTCTCCCTGCTGTTGAACTATGCAATAAACTAGCTCCTCCTTAAAATTTTCTGCAACGTCGCTGCAGAAAATACTGAGCTGAACTGCAGCCCTGTAACTGAATCCATCAATGTAACTGAGTACATCAATGTAACCGTTTGGATGTGAAAATGAGGAGGAGGAACCTTGACTCTGCAAGATTCATGTGTTGAGGGAATTAGCATGAAACCTACAAACGTAGTCTAGTCATGTTGCTGAAGGTCAGCGGTGTGAGAGTGTGTGTGAGTGTGTGTGTGTGTGTGTGTGCAGGTCTGCAGATGGATACTGAATCAAATGGTTGGAGGATGGCGAGTTAGAGGTCTTACCCAAACAGGCCCCTGAAGCAGCAGAGACAAACGGGAGAGAGACGACATTGAAAAGCGTGAAAATAAAATAAAAAAACAAAACAACAATACAGAAGCAGAGCCCTGCTGAAGTGAACACCAGTGCAGCAGTGTGACAGCGCCTGCATATGAAAGACAAGGCCTCGCTTTTTTCCTCGCGCACACTTAAAACAAACAAACATGTAAAAGGTTGACAGAGCAGAGAAAAGTTTGAACACATGGACACGCTTGCTGAAATAAATAAGCAGAACGATGTCAGGAGCAGTTTCATAATGCCAGCACAGATTCATACACAACAGGAGACGTCAGGAAGCAGCAGCGAGCGCATAGGATTTACACTCGCTTGTCCCCTGCCATTTGTATCAGTGAGAGGAGGCTGGAAAAGAAGAGTCACACCTCTGTATGAGGAGTTCAACAGCAGCACAAGCTTTACTCTGAGATGATCACAACATTCAATCAACACCTTTCAGGGATATTTGCAACCTGCATTTAGGTTTATTGTTGTTAGACTGCATTCATTTTCCGTACTGTTGGTGAAACAGGAAGTTAGATCCACAGACTGTGTATTAAGTGAAGCAAATGTGTGAAGAAGCGCAATACCACCGATGGCCACTAGATTGTGCCTTCAATTAACTTCAATTCAAAAATCCAAATTTTTAATCAGGAAATACTAATCTTTTCTGATGTCATTAGCTTAAATAAATTGTATCATTGAATAAATATCAGGCTCAAACATAAGTGGATGGGAGGCTCATTCACTAGTGAATTTGAATCTCATGCTCACTGGGGAGCGTCCTCAGGTCCCGCCTCCTCACTCCTCCCTTCACATCCAAATATGGCCACTTCTGGTAGTTACTGCATTAACACAAACCCTCTCATCCTGTTTGTATCCTGATATCCTGAGTCTTCAATTTCTGCAACAGAAGCTCATTTTGTAAGTACGGAGAGAGCAACAAGTGCGATGACTGTCTTCCTATCTCTCCATCTGCTCTCCAGACGAGTCAATAACTGCAACCCAGTAATAATTTCCTGAACAATTCTTCTTGCAGGTGAAGCAGCAGCCAGAGTGTGGATGTCATCGTGGGCTGCATCAACTCTTACTGTGATGCACATGTAATTATATCACAAAGATGTAGGAGTGGATGAGAGTGGCATCACGAGACATGTGGGATTATGGAGTTTATCGTGCTCTCACTAAATCACAGTGACGACTGAAACAAACTGACTAGAGGCTGAAACCTCTGTCTATTGCTTTCCAATCTGCTGGATGTAAATCACCCGGGCTGGGAGATATGGGATGCGTATAAAGGTAAATGCACAACGGCGGACATCTTAATTTGGCAGAAAAACTGCTCTTTTATTGCCAGTGTGCCCTTGTCATATAAAATCCTGGTCTCAAGTGGAGCACAATGTCAGCCAAGAACAGAGAAGAGGCAGCAGCAGCAGGAGCAGGAGAAATGACGGTGGGTTTGGAAGCAGGTGAGCCGGATACTGAATGGCATTTTAAGTTCTTCAACAAGGTTATCCGCCTTAATTGAACTTGGCAGATGTTTAAAAAGTGAGCAAAAGGATTGAAATGTAGCCTTTGTGAGAGAGACGGGGGACTGCACCATAGCAACGGTGGTCGCAGGTTGCATCCTTGCCAGAGCTGGATGTGTCCTTTAAATGGGTCCAATGTGTGTGGGCACTTTAACCTGCATGGTATTTTAAAATCACACAGTCCTTGAACAGTCTGTACCTTTCATATACATGTCCACACACACACATGCACAAAGTGGGCAACGTTACAACATCGCCTCATCTCCAATCACCCGTCTCATCTCTGCTCCCTTTAATCAGCCATCAAATGCTTTGAACCAAAGCCTCGTTTGAATGGTGCCAACTAGCGAAAAAACAAAAAAAAGCGATGAGAGACCTTGTTTGGTTGATAAACAGAACGCAGCGGAGAGCCCATTGGAGCCGAGTCGGATCAATAGCAGCGTGATGGCGTTATGAGGCATTGGGTTTTCATGCATGCATCGTAATCACCGCAGAGCTGGAAGCTGACGGAGTGGCGAGGGGAGAGAGGTGCGAGGACGTGGACAGGGTGCGAGTGTACATTGAGCGAGTTGTAATTAACAGGGCGAGAGTGGCGTCCTGTCTGAAACAGTATGGAGGTAAATGAGGCCCGGAGAGGCATGAAATGATGAAATGAAATCGAGTCTGTATCAGCACGTTACGGGTGGAGTATTGAACACGAGCCTCATCTGCACAATTGCTCCAGATGCAGTCGGGACAACGATTGGTTACAGATGACACTGACAATGGTTGTGTGATGATGATGATGATGATGCCTTTTACATTCCTGTGATTTGCCTGGAAACCATCTACATTACAGTGGCTGGAGATAAGTGAAAAGCCATCTCTAGGAATCACAAAAAAGGTGCTTAAGTAAACACCACATTTTCTGAACATGCCTGTAATTAGACCTTAAACTGGTATGGACTGTTCCTGCTTGAGGAGGGTAAAATGTGCATCTCTATCATTTTTCATCCCGTTCCACTCACGATATTTTCTACGGCAAAAACAACCACAGGAAAAAGCGAGTGGACCGATCTGGTCAAAGAAGAACTTGTTGCGGAGCTGTTTTCATGGACGCCGTTTCAGATTTAGAGTAAATCCCCCTGAGCTCACTAATCTTACAATAAGCTCTCCTGAAAAAATCCTTCTGACGTTCAATTCTTCATGCCATGTTAGTTTCACGACTACTGACCACATAAATTATCAAAATTATTGCAACAATTAAACCCCCTCTCACCAATCTGTGGTGCACCTCATTAAAGGTTGCTATGTCCGTTTGCATACGTCTGCTTACCTGAACGGCTTCGGCGGCAGGATACTGAAGCGCGTCTTCTCCAGCATCTTCCTAATCTTGTTGCGTCCTCCGGACACAGTGTTGGCCTTCATTTTCCGGGTGCTCTTGTGGTCTGTGGGGAACTCCATGTCTCCTGGAAGGTCGGGGATGGAGAAGCGATTGCCTTTTTTCTCCTGGATCTTGGGGATGTGAGGGCCTCCGTTCTTCTTCTCGTGCACGATCCTGCTGAGGAGCTCTTTGAAGACTAGGGATGGAGGTGCAGGGAGAGGAAGATGATTGACTAGCTTGTTGTTTTTGGTACATTTTTTTTTTATGCATGTGCTCATTCTCTCAGCTTGACTCACCAAATATGTTGGTTTTCACAGTGAGGGACAGATGTGTGTTATTTCTCAGGATGTCAACAGCTTTGGAGAAGGAGATGTTCTCAAAGTTCTGGCCATTGATCTCCATGATCTGAAACAACACAAATCATAGTAGAAAAAAATCAAAACTGATTGATCGGCAGCAGAAGAAGGTCTTTGTCTGGAGTCAAGAACCCTCCATTGAATTCCACTCAAATCAACCAACATTTAGATCATTGTTTTTTATTTTTAATACATCTTTTTCTTCTTTATCTGATACCTTAGGAAGACTCTGGCTAACCATTTACACCATCCTTGACTAAAATCTGAAACGCGTGATATTATTCCCTTGACTCAGCACACTGGTTAGCAGTTTACTAAATACAAAGAGCAACAATGTGCTTACAGTACTTTCTAAACCACACAAAAAGGGAAGTGCATGTTGCCTTTCGAGAAGATAAATCTGCTTTAAGATGTTAAAACAATTATTTCTTCAGCCAGCAAGTTTTCCATATATGGCACTAACTTCTACCACATTTAGATCCTTTAACCAGCAACAGCATCGAGAGCTTTTACAGCAAGACAACGTCAGTGGTGACTCACTGCAACACACAGGTTCAGAAGAAAATACAACTGTAACCAGACTAAAGATGAAAAACATCCTGTCTTTACATTCAACAGGTATTAAATACATTGCAACTATCCTCTTTTTAATGCATAATCATTTTGAAGAGTTTAAATTAGTCATCCAGTAAAATAAAAATGCAACTAGTAAAGATAACATTTTTGATTCTTCAGCAAGATGCTTAAATTTTATTCCTCTTCTGTTCCCCAGTTATCAGGCTTAAGGTGTTAATGAAGTGTGATTTTTATTGCAGTTCAAGCCTGAGCTCCCACCTCAGCTCCTGAATAATCTTTCCTCCTCAGAGCCTCTCTAGTGTTGTGATCTTTGTATCCAACTTTTTGTTGTGTTGAAGGGTGAATCTTTACCCCACTTTGACGCCACGTCTCCTCCACAGCAGGTTATATTTACCGTCCTTGCTTTACTGTTTCTTGTTCCTTTTTCCGTTCGCTAAATACTGAGCTAGCATCTGTTTCTGCTGCTGAAGAGGAAAAAGTATGAAGAGCATGTTTCACTATAGCCGCACAATGAAGGATGCCAGCTTTTCATAGATGGATAAATGTACACAAGCCCATCACTGAGCAGCGTGGGTTTCTCTCCTGCCCACACAGGCAGGTGAGGATCTTACCATAAAAGGAAACATCAACTTAATAAAAAAATGAGCTGATATTGGAGCAATGCAGTGAGGTTATAGAAATGTCTCAACATGTTTTAACTTCATTTATCAGTATTGATTAAAAGCCTAATGGCAATCTGTGGGAAGATTATGCCGACTCTACTACTGCAGTTCAACCACAATGTCACATGAGATCCCATAAATAAGACTGCTGACCTTTTAACCACTGGTCTGATCAGATCATGAGACTTTACAACTGAAACTCCACAGACAGAGTGGTTAAGCAGCTGTGGGAGGATCACTCTAACATGAGCGTACATCTGTCTGGATCAGTTGATCTCTATAAAAAATTTGAGGATGTAATTTTATGGCTCACATTTCACATTCATTTGAGAAGCAATTGGATGTAGATCCCTGATGGTTCTCATTATAGCTGCTAAATTAAAGATTAATTTCCTTCTAGAGATGCATACAGATGCAATAACCTACTTGGTAAGACAGCAATGTAGCAATACGAGGGATTTGTATTGTTTAATTGGTTTGCTATAGTTGTACAAAACATGCACAAAATCAAAGAAAATCACTGCTAAGTATTATACGGTGCTGCTGTGTATTTTAGCACAGGATATGAGATTATGTCCTCTCACCTGATCTCCCCGTTTGAGTCCGGCCTCTGCAGCTTTGCTTCCTTCTTCCACCGACTCAACAAAGATACCGAATCCTCTCTCGCTGCCGCCCTGCACGCTGAAGTACAGCGGCGACTCCCGGGACGCCTTCTGCAGGGTGATCTGTCTCCACTTAGCCTTGGCTGCACAGGCGATGTTCAGCAGCCTCAAATGGCCCTTCATTTTCTGAGGGGAAAAAAAAAATTACTTGAAGGAAAAATGAGCTTGATATGAAAAGAAATCACATAACAACTCAGCTACAATTCTGATGTGACAGAAAGCAGGTTTGTGTTTACAATACGTTAATAAAGCTGTTTTTGAAGTGATGATTTTGGTTTTTAAAACACACTTTACTGCTGTTTTTTTAAATCAACACAAAAGCACAATAATACATCAGAACGACCAGAATTAAAGCTGTTACATGCTGCAGTTAAAACAAAGTTTAGATTGTTATTTGCTCTTACTGTAGCTTCTAGATGTTTCTCAAACTCCTCCAGGAAGCGTGTCATTGCTGGGTCACCTTCAAAGTCATTGAAGTGGTTGTTGACCCACAGCAGCACTATCCTCGTTACCTGTGAAACACAATGACAACGTTGATCAGCGGGGAGACTAAACTGTCAGAGTTCCTGTTATAATTTATTTCCTCTGTACGGTTTCTTTACTGTCACAGCGTGAAAAAGCTGCACATGCTAAATAATGCTCTTCTATATATATTGGTTCACGATAACTTGCTGATAAATAATGTTGCTGTTAGTCTGGCAAAATGCAGCCCCAGGAGGTCTAATTTAATGTCTTTATTTCCAGTAAAAACAGAAAACAACAGCAGCAGGGAGGCTATATAATGACCAAGTGCATAGGTGTGAAGAAAATCTTTAACCACTGGCTGACTGCTTAATTTTGTGCCACAATAATTACACAAAAAAAAGCAATAAGGCACAAGGAAACAAAAAAATCCTGCACATTTCCAGTGGTGGGGAGATTATTCTAACCTCTGCAAAAGTTCAAGGCAGCAACCGATACATCAACACACAGCATCAATCAATGTACACACACTCTGTTGTTTCTCACGCCATCTCTTCTCATCTCACATCCTGGTTCTTTCTCCCTGTTCTGTCTGCACAGCCTTATATCCTGTTTAATGGGGCTGAAGACTGTAAGCCTGCATGACAACCACATAAAGACTATCGACAGCACAAGACTAATCTTGGGTTAAAGCAGTTCATAGACAACGGGAGCGTCAGACATGAACAAATCGCTACCGTGTCCAAGGACGGCTGAGCTTGCTGGACCTGTATTGATCGGGACGTGAACGGCACAAACACATGAATTTCCATTAACATGCATGAATATAAATCATCAGGGGGGCTGATAAGAGGAGAGGGACCATCATTTACAAGCCATGAATGAATACAAACAGTTTTAACTTAACACACACTCAAACGTTTACACAAATCTGTTAAGAATCACATCTCAATAAACCCGCCTACTTTATACCTTTCATGTCCTCTAACAACCAATTGCAACGTATCTTTCCCGTGCATATACACACAAACTTTGTCATTACTCTTCACATATACACCATAGACTGTATATAGAATGGACGAGTCTAACATGACGTCACTCGTTGGTTTGTGGAATCCAGAAGCCAGGAGATCATCATTTAAAACGTCACCATGGTGTTTTTTTGGAGCCAGAAGTGACCATATTTGGATATAAAGGGAGGAATGAGGAGGCAGGTCTGAGCCTGAAGGCACTGTCTGATGTATGTGTGAGACTCAAGTTCAGGTCTAGTCTCACTGGAGACCAGGCCTGTCAATCAAACTAACCACACCCCTAAACATTCCTCTTTTTGAAGATCTACTTCAAGAGGATTGTTTTTTTCAGCTGGACCAAAACATCACTAAAGAGAAGAATTAACTTTAGCTACTGACTTGTATGTATTTTAATGTATTTCATGATTGTAAAGATGATTGTTGAATTTAAGCCTCTAGTGGCCATCGGGAGTATTGCTGGTTTTTGCACTTCTGCACTGACCTGATGTTTGAGCCCTGGTTACTCCATCCATTTCTATATACAATCTATGACACACACCTACCCTGAAGAGCTCACCCAAAACAAATGCCTAACCAACTACCTCTTCTTCTACTTTAATGTCAACCTGTACCCTTAGACACCATAGTATCTCCAACAAAGGTGTGTGAGAAAGTAAGGACAGGGCCAAACTGTCCTCACAAAGACAGCCATGTATCTTCACATGCACACACACTGACCGTGTCTCGGAGGCTGTCCATCTGGAACCACTCCAGCAGTTTCTTGCCAACCTCCATGGGACTTGACAGGAAAGTCCTATAGGTCAGCAAGAAGTCCTCGATGTAGGTGGGGTCCACGACCGACGGCTCCTCCACCAGGTGCATGATCAGACGCTCAGGGGTTCCCTAAGGTGAACAAAAAAAATACACACACCCATAAGCATGCACAGAGGTAAAACACAGCTCATACTATACAGTGAGACAGCTGAAAACACACACATAATCTGTACAGACACCCGCACGTGAAAACAAGAGCGCACATTAATTTGAATAAATTATGTCGACATTAATCATAAAAGTGACAAGGACATACACTATAAAAATGCAGCTATTGAACTGAGCTGTCAGTCATCAAAACAAAGACACACACTGAATATTTTACTCGAGCAAATACGGGCTTTTTATTGCAGAGAGATTGCTATTGAAACAGAATAAAACACATGAAATACTGGGTATCCCTTTGACTTCTAACAGTAGATGTATTCATAAGTTTTAAAATAAAAAAACTCCAAGATGCATAAACTCTACTCTTCTCATTTCAGTGAGTTTGTTAATGTCACCACAGTGGAGGTTTCTGGGGGAAACGATTCATTTGACAGGGAACAGAAACTAGAAAGGCATCCACTTTTGTCTGACACAAAAAAGAACAAAGCCAAAAACAGAAGCGGAAATGCTAACACTTGTGAATTGACTCATCTCCGCTGGATGTGTTCTAGAGCCAACAGCTTTCCTCGGAGCAGCAGCCAAGAGAATCATTCAGGCCCATTATCCGATCAATACCTGGCTGCCTCTGGAGATTCGGGGAAAGGATCAAAAGGCTTTGGAACGCACTGCGAAGTAGCGTACAAGAAAATGCTCCGGCAAACACTAATAGTTGCTAACGGTGCCTCTTAACGATCAACGGAGAACCACTGAGCGGCTGTACTGATGTTTCTGAAAGACGGTGCATACGAGGGAACGGTCAATTCATAATGATGCAGCAGTCCAATCAATTCAAGGCGCTTCAGAGTCTTTAGTCCATAATAATAATTAAAAAAAAAAAACAAGGCAGGAATCTTGAGTTTCTGCTTTAAAACATTAGTCATGTTAACCCAGGCTTAGGCCGAGATTATCTATGCTTATCAGCTCAACCCTTGATCTTTGTGGTCGTCTCATCCTGATCGTGATATGTTCTTGAACAAGGTTAAACGTATTCCTGTATCGAGTCAGTTAACGAAAGACACCAGTCCAGCCTGCCCTTGTGTTTGAACCATGAACATCTTGCATCCCTACTTCACTGTCTTGAGTCAATTAGCATTTTGTAGGGATGCTAGGAACTAGTAATGTCATGTCATTGATCTTTGCTAAAGGTCAGGGTCACAAAACAAAGGCCAAGGGGTCTCGAGAGATTTCAGTGAACTCTTTAGAAGTTTTTCTTGAGGAGCCACAACGTTTGAAGAGCTGTTTACTATTCTTTGATAGATAAGTAAAAAATTAGTCTTGAAACCTGGTCAAACTCCATCAGATCTGCTGTTCACCCACCTTGATGACTATGTGTCCCTTCCTGGTCCCGCTGCGGTCCAGCTCCCGGTGCTCCTTCACCATCACGATCTCCCCCTCCTCCTCCACCTTGTGCGTGTTCTTCTCCACGTGGTTGAGGATGCGCCAGTAGTCCTCCTGGGCGATGCAGACGAACTGGTCGAGGACGACATGGGGACAGCGGGTGAACTTGTAGTAGAGCACGACACTGCTCCGCACCATAGTAGGGTACTCAAACAACAGCACTGAAGAAGCATTGCGGCGTGAAGAGAGCGGCATGGGAGGGATGGACAGACGAAGGAAGCAAGGAACATCCAACAAGACTATTCTCTCACTGAGCTAAACCTGATTAACTAAGCCTCAGTTTAAAACCTGTGGAGCTCCAAAATCATCTCAGCTAGCCATTTTGCAGAAGCATCCTTTTTTCTCGGAGTTAAACTAACCTCCCATTATATCCCGCTGTACACAAAGTACTAAGACATGACTCTTCGCACTGTCACTTGCTGTGCCTCCCTCAACTAAATCATCAATTTCTGCAATTTGTCTCTGAGACTTCCGGTGTATCTGAAGAGAGGAAATGATGCGAGCAGCTGAGGAACTGGGCTGTGAGGACAGAGGAGCTGCTACTCTGCTTTCACCTTTCACATCTCAGCTCAGCTATATTAAGAAAGCCTTTGTTTGAGAAACCAGCGAGGTTTTTAGAAGAAGCAGTCTGAGAAACACACCGCCTGAAACTGCACAGTGAACCTATGGCCACAACCACAATTCTGTATTTTATGTATCATTTTTTTTACTCTTTAAACAAAAAAAACTGAAGGTGTGAAGAAAAACGTCTCAGCTCAGATGTGTAGCTACTTTGCTGAAGTTGCAGACTTCCAGTCAAAAGAAGAAATGAAAACTTCAACTTTTGCATTGTGACAGACTTTCCATCATAACCTGAAGCGAAGCAAAACTAAAAACAAAACACTACATTGCAATGATGTGAAAAAATTATGATGTGAAAAAAGCTGAATAAAGGTTACACCAAAAAATATTGTAGTTACAGAGGCATATTTGTAACACTGGAAATATTAGATTAAATAAAGTCAATACTCAGGGTCATCACTCCAACTGAAATTATTATTCGTTTTCTGTGACGCAAGGCTGGTTTGACTAAAGGGAACTGAACCTAGATAAATTGCTGTATAGTATAAAATACTATAAAAAGAAACACAAGAGCATGTAAAATAAATCCTATAATAAACAATTTCTTAGTATTAAAAAAAAAGACATTGTGTGGGAGTATAAAAAAATGTGACACAGTATCGTTTGCTGTAATTACTTTTCAGGACATTAAAGTGATTTCCAGGAGTTTATAAAAATGCCTTTGAAGTGGTTACTCATTAAATGCCATTGGTCTTTCTCTTACAACAGGTTGTCACACAATCTTGCAACTCAGTGTTTTCATCTTCATCCATCGTCTTTACCTGGCAGTCATCCCCCTTGGTGCGAACTTCTCCATTCATGTATTGCTTGTCCAGAGAGGGCGAAATGCCGAAGCTGTTGCCCATACACAGACTCTCCACTCGTCCCTCTGGATGGCTGATCTCCACGGCTCCATTCAGGATCACATACCAGAGGTCCAGCTGCAGACAGATGCACAGAGACCACAGTATTATAATCAAAATGATCTTATTATTTTTCTTTCAACACATTCATGCACACAGATCATTAATGCAGCATTATTGTAAATATTTTGATTTACAGATCTCTGCTGCTGCACGACAACGACTGTTAAAATGGCAATACATCACTGCCTGACATTTAGTGTACTGCGAGGACAATGTGTGTTGTGTGAGGTCTGAGTGCGGTGCTGAGGAGGTATTGTGTCTCTAGTGGTGGTTTTTGAAAAGGAAATGCTGGCAGGCATAATATAACAAGCCATTCATCCTGAGTGTGAGCGGATGGAGCGGAGGGTGAACGAGCCCTGGGCTCCCTCCACAGCGATAACTGATATTTCCTCCTCATTGCCTTTTCATTCTCTCGCTGTTTCTCACCTAGCAAATCTCCAATTCTCCCCTCAGTGCTTTTCGCTTTCTCTCTCCAATCTGTTTGATTTTTTCCAGTCAGCCTGTCACTCGGCTTCTTCCACCGATGAAATGGTAATAAATTAGAGGAGGCAAGGTAATCAACCACATATAAACAAAAGTTCTTGAGGGGATGATTTTTCTAAAGTTTACACCAATCTAATGTTTCCAGAACCGTGAATATCTACAGCAGCTACAGAAACTATTCTTACTTAATATTTTCAGCTTTTATTTTTCAAATAAAACAAGCAAAGGACCTCGCATGTTTCACTCTTCACTGTAGCTCTGATGGTCCCTTGTTGCCACCCTCATCTTCCATTTCCTCCTCCTTCCTGTCCTCTGAAGCACTTTAACTCTGTTTTTTTTTTACTTCTGTTTGACCACTTTAGACTCTTTATTTTCCTTTCCCTCTCACACTCACTTAGCAAAGTCATGTTGACTTCTAAGAGGAGCCAAGTGCTTCTTTTTGACCTTCAACATGAGTCCACAGAGAGACGGTGGAGTGGAGGAGAGCTGTCCATCAAGCCACTCGACACAGACAGTATGGAGGCGCACACACACATAGTGCACATCGCCCATGCTTTGGACAAAAGTGTGTGTTTTGTGTGTTCCTCTCGGGGCTTAGCGGCTGGCAGTTCATTGCCATTTATCGCCCTGTCGGTTCTAATGCAGCTGCCTGTAGCCAAACAGCCATGACAGAGTTCCTGTTTCTCAGGCATGTAACTTAATTAATTAGCTCTGTTGCAGCTCAAGTGATTGACGGGCCTGACTCACTGCAGTGACTTTGCACATACCGTTTACTGTGTGTGAATTGGCTTTTGGAAAGACTGCAAGATGGTGTGTGAAGGAAACATGCGTCAGCACCT
This sequence comes from Pseudochromis fuscus, assembly GCA_900323345.1. Classification (NCBI taxonomy): domain Eukaryota; kingdom Metazoa; phylum Chordata; class Actinopteri; family Pseudochromidae; genus Pseudochromis; species Pseudochromis fuscus. Next base: position 28,977 of record OOFC01018824.1, read on the forward strand.
CTGAGTGTTCCTCCAACACCCGTGTGTGTGTGTGTGTGTGTGTGTGTCTTCTCTTCATACAAACTTCTGCATCTTTTCTAAAACTCTGTAAGTTTTCTGTGAGCTTACACCATCGCTTTGCACAATAATAAAAGACAAAAATTAAAACGCTTGAACTGTAATTATATTAACCACCCAATTAAGAGTCAGCAAAGCAGCAAACATTTTGTTACCGACTGAATAAAGATAAACACTAATTTAATTGTTAAGGGAATTCAAAGTAATTGCGTTAATGAAGCAGAAATAACAAAAGCATATTTTGCCTCAGTCGTAATGACTTCGTTAGTTATTAATCTAAGTGGGATATACAGCAAAGGAGCATGGGAAAACATCTCATTCCTACCTCCTGTTTGTCGTGCAGTATCACCGTGCCAGCCTGCTCCACCACCTCAAACACCATGACGCTGCACAAGTCCCTCCGCACAGACATGGTCATGTTGGCGAAGGCGGGCAGCTGGTGCATGAACTCCAGTAGTTGCTCTATTTGAGAGGCAGAGAGAAGAAAGGGAATAAGAAGAGAGGCCTGGTGAAGCATGAAAAGACTGCGTATTGATATAACTCGTGTATCCAAAGCAATGCGTCTCAGGTGCGCGGGGCAAAAACACTCATTGATTTTTCCACAGACAAACAGCAGCATTTCTAACACAATTTATGGACTTTTAAACGGCCCCTTCTGCAAGCAAACACTCCTCACAAAACATAAAACATCTGAGAAAACTTGCAGCCTCGACACTTCAAGACAGAAAGTGCTCGGAGGAAAATTTAATTACTTCTCTTGGTTTTATTTGCCACTTTTGATCCATTTCACTGGGAATAAAACATCATAACATAAATAGACAGATCATGCTACGTCTTCATTTTCTCCCCACACTGACCATCATCATCATCATCAGTGGATCAGTATGTTCTACCCCTGACTAACTTTTACAACTCCTGCTGATCCTCTGTCCACCTCCTCTGCAGCGAGGACACAGTGACCCAGCTCCATCTTAAACGCTCACTCCTCCTGCTGCTGTCTCATTCTCTGTCCCTCTACTTCCTGCCTCTGGTCTTTTAAATAGTTTAAAGTAGCAGATGGTTTGGAGTGTGGCAGATGAGAAATATTACAAAGTTTTATGCTACGTTCACACTGCAGGGCTTAATGCTCAATTCAGATTTTTTTGTGAAATCCGATTTTTTTTGCGAGTTCGTTCACATTTACAATTAAATGCGACTTGTATGTGATCTCCCGTGTGAACTTAAATACGACCCAAAAGTATCCCGCAT